>JAODAL010052761.1:0-25765 GCA_025379985.1 Phyllomedusa bahiana
TACAATCTTCTTGGGGTAGACAGAGAACCAACCCCCTGGAGATTGTGTTTTGGCCTGTACTCATCAGGAGCATATTGCTCGACTTGCACCCCAAGATTAGGGGCAGCCATGACCTTCAAGAGGTGCAGGGGATGGAGTTTTGTATTAACATATTTTTTCCAAAAGTTTCCTCCTTTGGAATATGTTTGAATAGCTTGACTATGCAAGATGAGGATTGGATCCATTTCTTTAATAGTATGGTCAACAAGAGTTTTCATTCAAATAAAGTGTTTTTTTTCTATTTTTTTCTGTGTTAGTAATGGAGGTGTCTGACAGACGCCTCTCGATTACAGTCACTGGGGCTTGGTATAAGTTAGCTTTATTTTTTTTTTCGCCCACGGCTGACACCCTTTCACTATTACCCCAGTACCCAATGAGTCAGGGGTACTGGGAAGAGCCAAATTACCATAAAAAGTGGACCCTCTAATGTCATGGTTCACTTCTGGGATGGCTGTAGGCTGGTATTTTTTAGGGTGGAAAGGAACCAGTATTCATGAACCTTCCCATTTGATAACCAGTCAAGGTAAAACTGACATCTGCAGCCTGATACTATCAGAATGGGAAGGCCTATTTGGTCCTTACCATTTTATAAATACTAGCTTGCAGCTGCCCTAGAAGCGGACCATTGCGTTAGATGGTCCACTTCTGATGGTAATCCGGCTCTTCCCAGTATCCCTGGTGCATTAAGTACTGAGGTAATATTGACAGGGGGTTAGTGTCAGCTTTGTGGTAATGAAGAGCACCGCAGGCTGACACCATGCACCAGCAATAGTAATGGAGAGATGCCTATCAGATACCTCCATTGCTAACACTGGGATAAAATAAATACAGAAACAACAGAAAAAAAAACACTTTATTTAAATGAACACTCCTTAACACCAGCCCTCATAAACCATTTCATGAAGAAAAGATCCAATCCTGGTCTGACATAGTCCACCAAATTATTTTCCTCAGTGTTTTTTTTCTTCAACACTGAATATTAACAACGCTGATAAAGAACTGACATGCCAATTCTCAAGGTGGATTCTGCACCTCACATTACAATACATAGGAGGCTGAAAATCTGCCTCTGAAAATCAGCATCAAATCCTCGTCTGAATGCATGTGACAGGATGCTGTCAGAAGAATGCAGGGACGTTAGATGGGGGGGGTGATAATTTAACCTTCCCTAACGTCCCTCCACATTACAATGACATCTTTGTGCCATTTCTTTTTCCCTTGGTGCCGGAAAAAAAGGGTGAGGAATGGGGGCAGAAGTTTACTCTGGCCCCTGGTGTTGGACAAAGGATCCGGCTGTAGCTAACAGCTGGCACCTGCCATGTAAGAAGCGGGCTCAGCTCCTGAGCCTGCTCCATACCTGCATCCTCCTACTGACACAGTGGCTCTAGGTGGCATGCTTTGCTTCAAGAGGGTCTGGGAAGATGGTCAGAGTTGATGGGAAGATGGATGGAGGTAAATACAGGACAGTACTGGAGGAAATTTTTTTAGCGGCTGCAGTAGACTTGAAAGTGGTACATAGGTTCACCTTTCAGCAGGGCAACAACCCTAAACATACAGCCAAAGCTATGATATAATGATTTATATCAAAGCATATTCATGTGTTAAAATAGCCCATTCACAGTCCAGACCTAAATCCCATTGAGAACCATGGCAAGACTTGAAAATTGCTGTTCACAAACGTTCACCAACCAATCTGACTGAACTAGAACTATTTTTCAAATTAGAACGTGCAAAAATTCCATCCTTTGGATGTGCAAAGTTGATAGTCATACCTAAACAGACTTTCAGCTGTCATTGCATTTAAAGGTGGTCCTATAAAGTATTGACTCATAGGAGCTGAATACATAGGCACATCACACTTTTCTGTTTTTTAATTTGCAAAGATTTGGAAAACCTTGTATCATTTTCTTTACACTTTACAAATACTTGCTACTTTGTATTGCTCTGTTACATAAAATATCAATAAAATGCATTTTGTGACTGTTACATTTAAAAATGAGGAATAGTTCAAGGGATATGAATACTTTTGCAACACACTGTATAACTGGACTTATAATCTGTCTATACTTAATTTTTCCATTAAAAGGGTCTAGCTTGGAGCAACCAGTCACTGTGTTGCCCATCTTAATTTTTTGTCCATATAGGTTTTCCATGCAAAAGCTGATTACTAGTGCTGAGCCGATCCGTTCGGAAAATGGTTAATTCGGCACGAACTTTGTTTTTCACAGCCGTTCGGTACCTTTTTCAGCTGCTTCCTTCAGTTTTGGCGGCCAGCCAATCAGTGCAGAGCACAGGAAGGGGGAGGTGGGAGGACAAAAAACTTAAAAAAATGCTTTTTGTTTTTCAGAATATTTTTTAAATGGCAGGCCAATTTGTTTTGGGGACAAAAACTCACCGTGGGGGTTTTTGGGGATTCATTGGTGTAAAATCACACGACCGTCTGTGTATGTCTTGTTTTTCTTTGAACGCCATTTCCCCCTTACCTCGGAAAGGAACAACTGTTCCCTTTGGGTCTGTGGTTTGGCAGGCAGAAAACCATTTAATAGTGTCGGGGGTGGGTTTCCCAACACTGGGGGTCCCCTTTTTGCCCCGGTACCCCAAATCACGATCAGGGGAACATGTATGGCGATAGAAATTTGAGTCGAAACAGGTTCGGTTCAAATCTCTTTCAGTTCCCAATTTTGTTCTGACAATACAATGCTTACACACATTTTTATATGATTGTAATCAAACAAGCGGGCCGATGGGCCCCGGAGAGGAGGAAATAGTCCTATTTGGGCAGCTTTGAGTAGATTTCTTTGGGCCATGTTGTCTTGAGAAAAAAAGTCTCGGAAATGCATCAGCCGAAATTATTTTGTTTTCCCCGTAAAACAAAATTTTAAGGGGGGAGTGTAACCAAATCCCACATCCTGGGGAAACTGATAAAAGAGTTACATCCTGGACCAAAACCATTTTAAAGTTCTTCAATTTGCTGTATCTTCCTCACAAAATGGATCTGCTAAGCTGAGATCCCTTTTATAAGGAGAAAAAGTTTGGGGACTTCATAGTTATGCAACAATACAAAATAAGTTAAAAATTTTTTACTTCACAACCCCCCCTAAGACCAAGTTTTCTCCACTGCCCCCTATTGCCCTTCCTGAAACAAAAAGGCTGGACTTTGGAAATGCTCAACGGGGGCAAGGGGTGGGGGGATTTTTTTCAAAAGGGTTGTGGGAAAACCCCACCTAGCGGGTGAATTCAACACGCAATTTCCCAGTGACCTACCTAACAGTGTGAGGTTTTTGATCTGTCCCTTTAAATCAAAGATTTTGACTCTTGGTTCTACTTTGGGGGGTTCTGTTTGGTGGGGATTTTGGTTTCCCCCAATCAAACATTAAAGGTTTTTGTTCATGCATAAGGAATTCCTGAGGGGGCTCCTCGCGCTACCCGGGGCCCAATAGTTTTTTAAAGGGAAAAGGCAGCACAGCACAAACAGTAACACCACAGTTATAGCAGTATCAGCCCACTTGCTGAACCAGCGTTCCAGCCTCCAGTCCAATCAGTCAGCCAGGAGGCCGGAAGTATCCCTCCTGAATTCTCTTGATTCCTTTGACAAATTCTTTTTCTTCCCCGGGGAATGGTGATTTTCCATTCACTCCTGTGTTGTCAGGTTTTGGGTGCGCATTTTCACCTATCACCCAAAACTCCTCCTTTCTCAGCCGCACCATGTCGTGGCTAATCGGTTCTGAAAGGTCATCTAGTTTTGGGGCCTAATTCTTCTAGTTTCCTTAAAAACCCATTTACTGAAATTAACAAACCTTTGTGTTTAGTAAATTTAAAATTAATCCATCCACATTTTTGATTTGTTGGGGAATAAGAGAAGGAACCCCTGCGAAAATCGACCCTTTGAACTGGCGGGGGACCCCCTGGACACCCAATTGCATCTATATTTACTTGGGTTTTCCCGGGGAAACCGGGGCGCTTTTTTTTCCCTCGGAGGTCATTGGGGGGGGGGGATTCCATGGGTAAGCCTTAAAAGGGCAGGGGAAAGTTAGTTAAGTGACTGCCCTTCCGGGTGGTGGCAATCTGTTCTCATTTCCCATCCCCACAAAACCAAAAGACACCCAGGAGGGTTCCGTGAGTTCAAATTTCAATAGTCAGGTTAACCTGGAAAAATCCGTCTGAGAAGACCCCCAAAGATGCATCCCGTTGAGCTTTGGGGAGAAAAACAATGTAGTTCCAGGACCACCCACACCTCCCCAGGGGGTCTCCTTTGGGTTTGAAACTTACTAGGGGATTAGGTTTCACATTAGAAACATTTTGCTTTTTAAACGGGCTATAACACACTCTGCATTATCGGTAATTGGGTGAAGGGGTGTGTCTCCAGGGGGGGGTTGGCCCCGGCACAGGCCAAACCCAAAACTGAAAATTTTTTGGGCCCCCTTACCGTGTATTTAACCCATTCTAGCCCGGTTTTTCCGGGGAGAAATTGGGTTTTAATAGAAAACACTTTTCCCCACTGATATTTGGGTTTGGGACATTCTTTACTGCTTTCTGAAGTTTGACCTTTCCCCCGGGAGTTACATGGGAAATGGGGCGGTGGGTCTGTTTTTTAATGCTTTAACTCTATAAGGCCTGCTTTGGGTTTTTAATAACTATTATATCCCCCCTAAACATATTTGCCTATATCCCTGCTGGGATTTTCAATATTCAGGAAGAGTGGGAAAAAGCTCTCTTGGGAAAAAAACCGTTTTTCCATTGTGGTGGGCCCCTTTGTCAATGTCATTGTTACAAGGATTTTCCCTTTCATCGTTACGATCTTGGCCCCCTTTGGGTTTATATCCCCGTTTTTTTGCCCGTGTTCCAAAAACCCACATCAAGACCAGTAATAAATTTTTTCATTCCCAGAAGAGTCACACAAGATAAAAACGCCCCCGATGAAGGCCCATGGGGAGTGGATTCCCCATTGACAGACGGTCCCCTGAGGACAATACACAAAATAAAAAGAAAAGTTTGCACCTTTGGGTGGGCCCACCCAAAGGTCATCCAGCTTTGCAAAGGGGGTAAAACAATAAAAAAATTACAAAAATCATTTTGTATTTGGATCCCTTTTAAAATAGAATTTTTCCCGGGTTTTCCCCCCAAACTTCATGCATGGGGGTAATCAGGATAACCCGTAAATGGGCCTTCAAATCAGGCCCCAGGCCAATTTCTCCTTAAAAGATTTTATGTACACTCGGTTTTTGGGTTTTGAAGTCAGCACCGTTTTCCCCGTAGTTTCTGGAAGCAACAGAGCGCAGCATGAAAATTTAGTCAATCTTTGGACAATTCAATACAAATTGTACAGCCCTTCCTTTTTTCCCTAGCTCTTGCTCCCTGACTTAAAACAGAAGGAGGCTTTAAAACGTATCTAAAATGGGGTTAGACAATGTTTTGCTTGGGGGGTGTCCCTAAGGGGGATAGAACAATTGGGAAAAGTTCGGGCCCCGGGGAAGGGGACTCAGGGGTTTATCTTTAACAACTTATTCTGAGATTCCCCATTCATTTTTTTCCCTTTCGCAGAGCTTTGGGGATGGAAGGGCCCGTGTGGGGGCCCAAAAATCTACCCCTAAAGTTCCCAAATTCGAAAAACCGGGGAAAGGAATGCTGGACCCTGGTCTGACCGATACCCGGGGGGTTTAAAAAATTGAAAAGCATTTCATAACAATCTTTGCCTTTTATTTTGGAGGTATTTTGGGTCACTGGGTAAGCTTCTGGCCATTGAAACATGCATGAAACCGGGAACATATTCATATTTCCCATTTAGGCATTGGATGGGGCCCATTGAACCCTTTTGGGAAGGGGTAATATTTTTGCCGGGTGTTGCAAGGTTTGAGCAGTGGGGGAAGGGTTGCGGTGGTGCAGTTGGTGCATGCCTTTGTAGGCTGCAATCATGGAAGTTCCCTGGAGCAGGTACAACTTCGAAAATAGCTGAGTGCCTGATTCTTTCCCGTGAGTAGCTCCAGGGGCCCCAGGCTGCAAGGCAGGATAAAATGGGGTAAAACGAAAGGCCTTTGCACTTAAAAATTCCTTTTCGAGGTTGCTCATCTTTCTTCCACTGTTTTTTCCCCTTTTTGCGTTGCCAGATGTTGCTCTGCTGATATTCTTTCTTGGGGGGCCCACCCGGGGACTTCCAATAGGGGCTGGAGTTATCAGTTCCTGTTTTTTAAGAATTCCTTCCCCTTGACTCTGGGGGTTTTCCTAATGAGTTCAGGTCCACCCAAATTTTGGATGCTACACAAGAGCTGCTGCTTTTGTGCTTGCCCGCTGTCTGGTTTCCTGGGGTCTGTTGTCTTTCATTTTCCTGGGTTTTTAACCTTTAAGACGGCATTTTGTGGGCATTAAAAGGCACCCACAAGGATTTGATAGAAACCCCATGTTTAATGGGGCCCTGCTGCCGTGTGAATCCATTTTTTCCAATAGCCCAAAATCATTGCTATCCATAGGCTATCTTAGTCGCCCCATTATTGCTTTTTTTCCTTCACCCATTTTACAGGCTTCTTCCAGAGCTTTAGTTCAGCAATTGAGCTAAAAAAGTGCGGGGGCAGTGCTTTGCCATGGGATTTATCTTCTGTAGTTATTGCAAATCCTGTATAAAAAAGTCCGTCTTCATAGCATATTTGACCATCATCCGAGATTAAGATCTGCATGGGGGTTTCCCCTCGGTCACCAGGGTGAAATGGGGCTGCTTTTGGTCTTGTAAGGTTTTCAAAAATATGGTGGTATCATCGGGGTAAGTCCACCTTCTTCCCCCTGTGTAGTGGAAGAAGAGTGGCTGGATTAAAAGATGTACAGCTTTGAAGGAGTGTTGGGATGGTAACAGGAGGTGAACTGCAAGCCGGGTGGCGTGATGAGTCAGTTTTTTGGAAGAGTTGTGATCAGCAAAATAGGGGGAGCCAAAATGATCACACATGTCCCGAACAATATCCGCGTTTTGTCAAGAAGGTTTTGTGCTGCTGGACACCTTGGGCAGGCGGGAGCTTTCCTGGAAACTGGGTCCAGTCGAGCAGAGTAGTATCCAAGGGGGCTTGGCGGCCCCCAGTCCCCGGGGTGAGGACCCCAGAGGCATGCCCCCTCGTTTCAAGGAAAAATAGGTTAAAAGGTGATTTAGTCGGAAGTCCAAGTTGGGCAGTCGAACTGAGTTTTAAAAACCCGGGAAAGCGGGCTTCTTTTGTTGTACACAAAAAGTTGGGAGGGGTTGAAGCAGGTCCTCCAGTCTTCAGCTTTCTTTTAAAAGGGCAATTTCGGGATCCCGGGTTCCCTTTGCCTACATGGTGATGAGGCCTAGGAAATTTTGTGTTTCTTGAGTTTTCGGGGGATAGAAGGGAGGATGGCTTGCCACGTTCATTGTAAGGTGTTGGTTCCTTGGGATAGCGGGGCCTAGAAACAAACTTTGTTTGGCCCCAATGGACTTTTTTTGGAGACTTGCTTTTGAGAGAGCCAAATGCTCAGAGGGGATAGAAAAATTTCCTTCCGATCTTCAGGGTTTCCCCCAAGAAAAGATAAAGACATACAAAGAAGGGTTCCCTTGGGTTATTGGTACCCAGGTTGTAGGAAGCTTTCATAGCCTGAGTAAACTGATTGGGGCTATTCTGGGGCCCCCTTTAGGTGTCCGGGTCCGGTGAATTGAGACCCCTGAAAGGTAAAAGCAAAAAAATCTGACAGTCTTCAGAAGAGGGACGCTGAGAAAACTTGTCGATCAATAACTGTGAAGAGGGAACTGGGGGGGCATCTGGGAAAGAAAGTATTTGGGGGTTGGGAACCCCTGGTTTTCCAGGATAGTGGGCAAATTAAAAAGCTCGGGGATTTGCCCAAACGATATCTCTCGGTTCTCCCTTTTTTAGACTTCTTTTCAAGGAAAAGAGGGGGTTTTGCAGGGAGAGATGCAGGGGCGAGTACCCCGAGTTTAAAAAAGGGGCTGTTTTGAGCCTTCAGCCATTTTCTTGACCAGCTTGAGGGGGTATTGTGGGAGTCTGGGAAGGAGACCCATCTTTATTTTCAAGCATGGGGGAACAGGAAAAGGGGGCCAAAAATCATTGGGCCTTGTACCAAAGTCCTGGAGGGGGGTTAGAAAAACAGTAATCCCCAAAAAATAAAGAAGGCTTGGTTAAAGGGGCATCATCAGAATGGGGGGCCCTTTAAAGCCCCAGGTAAATGATCCCCCTCTTCCGATCCTGGATCCTGTAAATTTGTCCATATTGGGCTAAAAAACTAATTTGGCCCGCATCAGTTGAAGTAAGTCTGCCCCCAAAAGATTAAAGGGGGGAGGTGTCAGAAAAAGGGAAAAGGATTTTAAAAGTGGAAAGGGACCAGATTAAATTTGGGACAGTGAGGGGCGACTTATTTATTTTAAAACCCCAAAACAATTTTGTACATAGAGGGACTGGACCCCCAGGGGCCCGGTTCTTTGCGCAATTACAGAGGGGGCCGCACCCCGTGTCCACCAAAAAAGTCAGTTGGGGTGTCCTCTACAGGAATGCACCACCCCATAGGCCTCACGACTCCCCACCGTTGGAAAGGGGGGCACCCCGGCCAATCCTTTGGGGCCCCCTCCCTCGGTAGGGCTGTCCATGGTGGGTGTTGTGTGTGCCGGAAAGTCGGACAGGCAAAAATCTCTTGTAATGGCCACCGATTACTCTCCAGAGATGGGGGCTCTTAACGTTTTGCACTCGGGCTGGCGGGAGGGAAATGGCCTGCAATTTTTAAGGGCTGGGGCACACCAACCATCCGGTTTAAAGTTTTTTTCCCCTTTCTTTTTTTATTTGGTAAACCACCTTTTTGGGGAAACCCTTTTCCACTGCCAGGGGCTTTTTTTGTACTCTGAGCCCCTAGGCTCCGGTTTGTCGCAGGACCAGATTTGAGGTATTTCTAAGCCTCTATCAGGGGTCTCACTAGCAAGGGATTTGGGTCTTGTTATGAGTGAGAAAACCCCAGGTCCTCAATGTGGCCAAACTACCAAAAAACATCTACAGCTTCTCCTGGCTTGCTGTACATCCGCAAGTGGTGGCTTGGGCACTTAGAAGGTCGTCCCAGATCTTGAGCTGGTCCCCAAAAGGTAAACCCAAATCAAAAAAAATAATTTAAGTCCAGAAGGGTTCAGATATTTTGGGGTTGTGGGGGAGGAATCATCAGGGTTCTGACAAGCCCGGGTCTTTAAATCTTTCCAAATTTGCCCCATAGATTTGCCCGGTTTTTGACAACTTTTTAGAAACTGATGGGGAATTTCATGGGGTCTGGCAAATTTCTGATAGGCAATCTATCTGTTTGGGGGAAATGAACATAAAAGGGGAGGTGGAGGGTTTCTTGGGTCATCAGTGATCTACACTTGGTGGTCGGGGTACATGGGGTACAGGGTTTTTGCCTTACCGGGGGGGTATTTTCTTTTGAAAATTTTCAAAATTCCCTTTCCCCCCTTTTTACAAGTGCAGTGTATGCCCGGTGTGGGAAAAAACAATCCCAAACCCCATCTAAATTAATTTCTCATTTTGAAAAATAAAAATTTTAACATGCAGCAGTGAAACCCTTATACATTCATTTTAAAAAAACTTATAAAAACCAGAGGAGATAAGTGGGAGAGGATGGATCGACTTCACCTGGCCTTTCCCTTTCTTACTCATCAAAAGTAAAGAATTGGTAATAGCAGATGTGACTGGGTAGCTTCTTTTCATATCCTTACCACTGTAAATTGGACCCACAGCTGAACGATACATCAAGGGAAAATCTCCTGCACTGGGAGAATTGCGGACCGGTTCTACTCTCCCTTGTCTCTGAGATACCTTTCACAAACTCGTTGGGCTTCTGAGCCAGTTTTTCATAAGGGGGCTTGCCAAACCCCCTGGTGCCAAAATTTTTTGGGGGATTGGCAGGGTTAAAATTAGCTCCCACCTTTTTTGGGTTTTAGAAACCCCCCCGTCCCATGGGAAAAAAAAACTTGTCCACCAGTTACGTTGGCAACAGCAAAAAGCTTAGGATCCCATTTTCTTCTTTTAACCACTGTAGAGGTTTACAAAGATTGGAGCCAAACCCATTCCCCGGAAATCCCCCCCGTAGGAACGGGGGGTGACTCTGCACTTCGGGTATCCACCCCCTTCAGGGTTTTCCGGGGCCCTTTTGGGGGGCCAAGAGGGGTTTTCCCCTTGTTTTCGACTCCTAAAACCCTGACTGGTACGGGGGGGTGGATCGGGTGATGGGGGCGGTGCCCGGGGGGTTACACAGAACTCTGGGGGGGGGGCAACAGAAGGAAAAGGGCCCCTGAAATACTGTCCCTTTAGTAACCAAGGGGGATAGGGGGCGGGCTAGGGCGGTTCTGGACGCCCTAGGGGGAAAACGCTTGGTGCCCCCCCCAAATCCCACGTCCTCCCCCCAAATTTGGATTTTGCGTTCCACTTTATAAGGTCCACCCCTCGGGGCGCCCGCGCCGCCATTATAGGGGGTGGCGCAGTGGGTTCTTTACACAAACTACGCCTTTAACAAAATTTTTTATATAACCCAAAAGTTTTGTCACATTACATTCCGCCATGCCTTTCCCCCTTCCACAAAAAACTTCCCTTTTTCAAAATTTGGCCCCTTGGAGGGGAGCTGTGCCATTTCCAGCCAAACCCCTTTTCGGACAATTTCCTCTCGAACTCTCTATTTTTTCCCCTTGCCATTGGATGGGTGCAAACGCCCTTCTTTGGCAATCCCCCAACTTATACATTTTACATGCATTTGTAAAATACCTTTTTCTTCTTTCCTCAACAATCCTTTACAGTCTTGCCTCTTCAGGGAAAATTATGCTCTTTTTGAAACAGTTAAACATTTTGGTGTTCTATGTTTGGGGAGTTCCAATCCTGACAAAGATACCAAACCGTGGCACGGCCTGGCCCGGTCCGGTCTCCAACACAAGGATTTATCAAAATAATAAAGATCCCTAACCTAACAACAATTCCCACCCTGGGGTTTCCACATGTGGGGACCCGTACCCCCCCCGGGGCTTTGTCAAAACAATTTTATGTATATATAATATATTATATATATCCCGGAACAATCCCTAGTAATTGTCCCATCCCGGACCCACCTGAAAATTCAAGTAAAACAAGATTTGCCTAAATTCCCCGGGGGAAATCCTTGCCACTCAACAATTAACCTTGAGCTGTCAAGGTTCCCACTAATTTTACCACCCTACCGGGGAAAGGGGTTTGGGACTAAAAACAGTGACAATCCCAAACTCTGGAAGTAAAAAGCAAAAAAAATTGGAAAATGGCCGGGGGGATCAAAGTTTTTTAGGGGGAGTCACTTTTTGGACCACCCGCGGACCGATACCCAAACAATCTACTAACCCCGGAGACATCAAATGGCCAACGGCCGTTAAATACACATAGATGTTCAACTTACCCTGATCTTAGGGTGCAGTCCTCAATTTGATTCCTCCGGTCCTCGAGGTCCGCAGTGTTGGGTCCCCGGGGGTCCTGGGTCCGCCTCAGGCCACCCTCACGTTTGGGCCAAAGTGTGGGGGTCGTTTGCCCCACTGGGGGTCACCCGTTTGTCCGGTACTCCAAAAAACGATCAGGGAACATGTATCGGCCCATAGAAATTGAGTCCGACACAGAGTTCTGGTTCAAATTCATTTATGTTCCAAGTTTTTTGACAAAACAATCTTACAAATATTATATATCTGTAACAAACAAGGGAGGCGCGTAGGGCCGAGGGAACGGACATAGCCTATTTGGCAGGGTTCTGAATAGATTTATTGGTCCATGTTGTCTCTGGTAAAAAAACCTGGAAAGCATCAGCCGAAAAATTATTGATTTCCTAAAACGAAAATTTAAAGGGAAGGGGGATGATAACCCCAAAAGCCACAAAACCTGGGGGAAATGATAACAAGATGTTACTCCTGGACCGCAACCATCTTAAATGCTTCTTCATTTTGCTGATCATTCCTCACAAAAAGGATTTTGCTCAAGCTGAGATACCCTTTTAAGGAGAAAAAACTTGGGATTTTAGTTATGATACAATCAATATTAGTTCAAAATTTTTTCCCCCCAAATAGCAATTTAACACAGGAATAGTTGTAGTGAGATTACCAGGGGGGACAGAGTTTAGGAAATTATACACAGCAAAAAGTTAGGGGAAATTAGGTGTTTTGTATATTAAAATTCTGTTTATAATCTATTTGCCCGTTTCAAAATATAGGCATTTTGACCCCTTGGTTTGCGGGGAGTTCTTTCCCTTTGATCCCTTTACTGTATTGCATAGAAAAAATTTTGTTTTTTAAACCATTTGCCCCTTGCAAGTATAGGCATTAAGAAAAATCTGTTTATTTGCTTTTTGGGGTACTTTTTTCAATAAAGACTGTGAATAAATCTTGACCCTTTTTTTAAAATTTTTCCTATTTGTCCTATAATCTTGTTTTAAATAGTCATTTCTTCTTGCTAATTTTATTGAGTGTCCGAAAGGTCATTTTGATGCTTTTGAGGTCGTACTGCAGTAAAAGACAGCAATAGTCAATGTCCTATTCCCAAAAATCTTGTTTCAAATAATCATTTCTTCTTGCTAATTTTATTGTGAATGTCCATAAGGTCATTTCTGCTGGTTTTGGGGTCAGGCCACTGTAAAAAAAACCTATTGAAAAAAAAGGCTTATTTCACATACTCATTTCTTCTTGATAATTTTATTCTTAGTGTCCATAAGGTCATTTTTGCTGGTTTTAGGGTCAGGCCACTGTAAAAGACACCGTTAGTAAATGTCCTATTGAAAAAAAAAAACTTATTTCACATACTCATTTATTCTTGATAATTTTATTCTTAGTGTCCATAAGGTCATTTTTGCTGGTTTTGGGGTCAGGCTACTGTAAAAGGGATGCCAGGGGTGCTAATAGGGCAGTACTCGTTTCAGTGGCAATAATAAAAAAGGGGTCCAATGATATGTTAAAAATAGGAACTAGTAATGGGTGGGAGCCCCATTTGATTTAGCTGCATGGGGCCCTGAAACAGTTAACAGATGTCTGACGGCAGCCCTGGCTACTGCTGCTCGTCCTATAACTATGGCCCTGCCAGCTGAACCTCCATGTTCCCTGTTGGGATGTTCTTGCTGCCACCACATATATGACACGTTTTTGGGCCCTTGTGCAAAAAGTGATAGTGGGCTCCTTCCAGTTACCATGTGCCATTTCCAATACCACTGTCTTCTTAGGTGTCAAAGGGGCTCCGTGGCAATTGCTAGTGCTGCACCTCCTATAGCTATGCTGTCCTTATCTTTTCAGTTAGCCATTAAAAGGAATTAATTATTTTAGCCTGTGAATTTTTTTCTGTCACTCTTAGAGCCATTTTTTTTTCACTAAGTTGTTCCACGTATCCATTTTACTATTATGGATGCTAATTACAGCTTCTCCTCACCTGTATGGGTATAAAAATTAACCAGAACATCTTTTCCCATTGACTTTAATGGGGTTCGAAGTTCGGTTCCAGTATGACTCGAACTTCAAACCGAACTTCTCAAAATTCGAAGTTCTACTCGAACTCAAACCTTTTAGGGTTCATGCATCACTACTGATTACCAAAGTTAGTAAATTTCAAGGGAATGTCAAGTTCAGATCTGATTTGCAAGTTAAAAGATGATTACTTACAAATGCATCCTATTCTGAAGGTTTCAGTCATGATTACTATACAAAATCCAATTATATGTCTTTAAATGCTGTATGAACATTTCTTTTTTTTATAAAAGGTTCTTTTTTTCTTTTGCTCACCTTGATTCGTTATTTTTAGATGAGTTTCTCTCTCATTGACAGCTACTTCACAAGGAAAATAGTTTCCATAGCAAGATTATGTGGGAGGCGTTTATTTTCTGGGTCGAAACACATAGACTTTGACAAAAGGGGTGCAACTTAAAAAAATTTTTAAAAGTTAAAAGTTTTAAATAACATTAAAAACCCTTTATTTATAATTCTATGAAAGCTTTAATATCACTTGTATTTTAGAACATTCCATGCACTGATACTAATGCACATGACATTTATACATTTGCTTATATCATACAGATATAGCTTTATTACTACTTTGTTACATAGCTGCTATTTTGTTATTGTTCACATTCAAACATCCCCCCCCAAAAGTTTTTAGGGTTTTTTATTTACCTTAATACTGTACATTAACAGAAATCCATAGAAAGATACTAAAAAAGATCCCAAGAGGCAATTTTGGGTAAAATTTTCCCAAAAATAATTTAAAACATTTTACATATCGGCCCAATTTTTATTTTTTTCTAAATTTTCCCTCTAGGATTTTTTTTAAAAGCTCCCCTTTTTTACTGTTTTTTGACCAATAAACTAAAAAAAGGAAATACACAAATTCTTAATTCTTTTGGTTTAAAGAACAAATTTTTTTTCCCAAAGGAGGGATTGTTTCTTTGTCTTTTGAAGGGGTTCTACTTAAAACAGCTTTTCTATATATTTTTTTATATGAAACCCTTTTTATACGTTTCACAAGTTAAACCCAAAACCCTTAAACATTTTTCAAGGGTTATATACATTAAATGCAAAAAATTTAAAACCCAAAAAGTGTCTAATTATTGTCTTACTAAGTGCTGTAATATGCTGTAAACATTTATTGGACTATACTAGAGCTAATCCACTGTTGATCTGTATTAGGCAGTTAGGGTATGTTCACACGGTGTCTTTGTGCATGTAATTGCACACACATTTCACCGCATATTGCGCTTTATATGCGTAATTCCTAGTTCTCATAGAGAGCTATGGATTACACGTTGTACCTCCACGCGTACAATACGATCGTATTGTACATGCAGGGGGAGAATTGACAAGTCAATAGTTAGTGGCGATTACATGCCCCTGAAAATGCATGTCTATGGGGCTGGCACCTGCCTCCCCTCCATGCTTTGGAATTACGTGCTGATCAGCGCGTGGTTCCAAAACACATGGCGTATTGTGGCTTGTACTATATGCGTTGCAATAAGCCATGTGAACATACCCTTAGGAGAGAAGTTACTGCGGTTATAGGTAGGTAAAGAGCATTAAAGGTAAGAGTGGGATTTAATTTTATAGAGAGTGTTATGCAATAACTTGCTTTTAGCTGTAAAGTAGGTTTTTTGAGCTACATCCTATACATAAAAAATAAAGGGACCTCTACAACTTTACCTTTTCCTTAGTGAGTAGACATATATTTATAAAGAATGTAACCCTGACTTCCATTATGTACGAAAACTAGTAGAGGCAAATTATAGATCTTACAAAAACTGGAAAATTGCTTGCCATAGGCAATTGTATAATGGATATGGTTCTTAATCCGGTAAATCCCTTTCAAGACATATTGCTAACAACAATAACATCAAAGGAGGAGAATGTTCTCGAGACTTGGAAAAGAAAAATATTTTTTTTGCACTAAAAAGGGCAAAGGAAAGACAAATCACTGTTATTAACACAGTATTAGGAACAGAGCAGCAAAAATAATTAATAAATAAATAACAATCTAATTTTTTCCAGTTTTACAGAGAAAGGTGCTGGAGAATTGCCAGCTATAAGTTGGCAAAAACTGTTGCAAGCAGAACTAGAGGAATTGTTCACTACAAATGCATCCTACATACAAGTAGAATGTAATGTTGTCGTTTCTATAGAAATGTAACGCCATAGCACAAAAAAGTATGTAACGTTAGAATTCTTAAAGGTCAATTCTTTTGGGAAACCATACCGCAGAATTGATGAGACCAAAATCTATCTTTTTGTATCTGATGGCGTTACAAAATAGTATCATAGGATTAAAAATTTACTGTGTAAAGTACAGCAGAGGTAAAATAAAATTCTGATATGTGGATTATCTAAGTGCTAAAGCTGTGGATGAAATTTATGCTTCGTCGATGAGATAATGAGATCCCTGATGTACTGTAGAATTTTGATAATAGGAAGGTGACACCCTCTTCTACTCACCCTTGGTTCTCAAGCTCTTTTTGAACATGACAATGAGATCAGACATTCATCCAAGGTCACAGATACATCTTTGAGAAATAAAGAAATGAAAATGGCACAGTATGTTACTTATTTGTAGCATTTTATCAAAGATGTATTTATTTTAGCATTCCTACATTAAAGCAAAGGTATATCTTCATATGTTGTTAAGTATATGTTTTCATAAATTGAAAAATTGCCTTCCTTTTATAAATTATAATTGTGATCATTAAGAAATATAAATATTTCTTCAAAATCAGTGCAGTCATATAAATCTATGCTGTGTACTGTACCTTTTGCATACCAAATTATTTACCCAATGGTGCTTATATTTATACATTTTAGATAACTTTTATTTCTCAAGTATGATGGTGTCTTATGTGTAATATAAATTCTAGGATTGCTGTCATCAGCATCAAAAGTTGGATACTTCTTTTTTTCAGTGTTTTTCTATTTAAATACGCTGCTGTTAATTGGCTATTTAAACAGCTTGCATAATGCAGCTCAAATATATTACATTATTAGTACATACTATAAAATAGTCTTTAATTTTAAGGGCAAAATGCAGTTAGCAATTTTTTAAACCAACAAAAAATCTTGTGAGAAAGTGAACAACTAATTATACTTTTCTTACATATGCTTTTCATTACAGTTCATCAGATGCTGACAACAGAGAGAGTACTTTCAAATATACAGTATAATTATAGTGTTCATGACTGTGAATAAATTATTCAGGCTAAGTTAAGACTAACATTAGAGAGTTCTGTTTCTTGCTATTTTTTTGCTGCCAAAAATGGATTTTGCTCTTATTCAGTTATAAAAATATGTTTCAAAGTTTTTCTCATATTTTCTGTACTGGAATCTAGTTTTGGATGAAAAAAATGGAATGGAGAATAGATTTTCCTACCTCTAATCTGATATGAGTGTTAGGAAACCTAAATAAAGATGAGCTCAAACTTTGATTTGGTTCATTGTACTGTTTGTGAAATAGTGCAAAAAGTAAGTTCAATTTATTGTCCTGTAGTGTTGATCCAGAGGAAGGGAGCAAACCCTATGAGGAAGAAACAAATGTGTTTTATTTTACAAGAGTAATTACTTTACAAATCCAAAAATGGCAGTTAAAACAAATACCCGAATCAACAATCCATCTTTATTAATTTAGTGACCCTTACTTGCACTAGTACAACCTCCAGGCATCAACTCTTTCTGTGAATTAACTACGGTATTACAATATTCTTAGGCAGAATCTTCTATAGACTTTTTGTTCTGATGGCAAAGATACCACTTCAATGATGATGCAGCATTTCTATTTCCTTTACACATAGGGAGACACGTATGGAACTAGGTGCATCAAAGTTTATTTTCTCATCTGTTTTTCAGTGTCAAATACACCTTAAGGTATGAAAGTGGTTTGTGTGCAATTATAAATGATGTCTAAAGTTCATTGCACCTCGTCTGTCTGTTAGGCGCATTACAGAACTTAGGCGCATAAGTAATAAGCCAAACATGTATCAAGGCTATAGCTAGGCTGCAAATAAAAGTCCTTAAAATAGCATGTCAGTGAATATAAACTATGGTACTGATCTTGCTTGGTGGACCACAGGTCCCAGCAATACCTGTGCTGTGCTGGCTCTTGCTGTATGTAGAGTAAAGGGTGAGAGTAGCAAAAATAAATTTTAAATTTAATGCAGTGAAAATAAAAATTTAAAAATCTGAATAACATAATCAGTGTGTTATTTAATGTAAAATTAGTTTTAGATTATATTAATTTTAAATGCATTTCATAGGAAATAGTTTTATAGTTTTGGGATATTATATATGTTTATGTTAATTTTATATGATAACTTTTTAAATTAAATTTAAATAATTTAATTTTATATAGTTTGATAACAGCAAATGTAGCTCCACTTCGACAACTCAGGCACAGGCAGACCACATTGAAATAGATCTGACTGTTCGAGCAGTAATGCGCCTAGTTTGTCAAACCACATTCACAGGTGTATCTAATAATAAGAGTGTGGTGCGAAACGCCCCCAGAAGGCCCCCTCATTTTAATAGCATTAAAAATTGTTGATTCTTACGAACAAAGCGCCTAACATATTCATTCGGCGCATTAGACATCATAGCCGGCTCACTTTGGCGCAGTTGACACCAGAAAAGGGTGAAAAACCCAATAATATATGTCACACTTGCTATAAATAAATCATGAGAGAGCTCTGTATTAAGCTTTTAATTACATAATTATTATATCATTCCTAAGTCCTCTTTAAAAAATAAATAAAAAATAACTCCAATTTTGATCATCTTTCTGACTAGTTTCATAGAAATGATCACTCATATGCCCATGTTCCTATTAGGTTATCTGGTTATTTTTGTTGGGATTCTCCAAGATAGCCTTCTTAGAAATCCTTCAAACATTCTACTTACAATGGAAGTTATACGTACAGGCCTATAATTTATTTTTTTATGTTTTGACCACATTTACTTCATATCTGCAAGTCATGTCAAATAGACCATGTTGTTATAAAATATTTAACATTAGAGATAAGGGTCTATCATGATACTAAATTTCCTCATGACATGAACACATATGTAGTATGAATCTAGTGACTTGTCTATTTTCTTCTTTATAAGGCAGTAATGTATTTAGGGTAAATTTTTATTTTACCTTATAAGTCAAAAACATAAATGAATGTAGAAAATCTATTTTATTGATAATAATAGAGAGATGTTGATTCTCTTGGAGCTTTGTACCATATCACATATAAAGAGATTTTTGAATACCAATGTATGCTGGATTTCCACCACAGATGTCCGGTTTAAGACTTCCAACATGGCCTTTCAGCAAATTCAGGATAAGGTGCAGGCTTCTTTTGTAACAACAAATACTTTTAATCTTTTAGAAAAAAAGGGGGGTTTGTAAAACATTTCATCATTTTTCACTAGTAAATATACATATAAGAGAAAAGGGAGGAAGAATTTGAAAAGACATATGTATCATTGACTATGCATTTAACAATTGTAAATGCATACTTTACATACCCCTAAATTTATGTAACTGATATTGGTGACTGCTTGAATAGTATAATATAAATAGCATAATGTTGTACACTATGACAACAAAAACTGCCACCAGGGGCGTTGCTACGGTCCTAAAACATCCGGGGCTCGGGCCCTTTGTGTTTTTCGGGGTAGGGCGGGTTCACAAAAACATTTTTCGCGCCTCATTGTGAACTGGGATTTTTTTTTTACAGAAAAAAACCCGTTCCGCACAAATTTTCTGAACATCCCACAAGACCCCGCCACTCCTCAGCAGTCACTGACATTAAAATTTCACCATGCAAATTTCTTTTTTCAGAACTTCTCCCCTTCATATGCAAACCCTAAACAGTCACCAAAACATCCACCTACCATGGAGCAAATCTACCCAGACAAGGGGATTGTTACTAAAACCCTCCTACAAAACCAAGACCCCAAACTTTAAATACTTAAGGCTCAAAATAATCCTGCCAAACCCGACCGAACGCAACCCCCACAGTGACTACCACTGCACACAGGCCCCCTTAGAGCATATATTACCGCCTTACAGGACAGATAGTGGAGATACTAGTTGATGTAACTCGCGACATATAATGATTACACTGCAGTTACATTTGTGCTTCATCAAGACGTTTTTTTCTGATCAGCGTCGTTACTTTCCTTTTCTTCTCCACCGGGTTTTAACACCTTCATGCTGATTGCCCCCGGGCCAAGATCGCCCCTAGGTTTTTGGACACAAATATCTTAAATCCCACATTTCCCAGGCAAAATAATAAGGGGCCCCAGGAGGATATAGGGGGCACAGGGGGTTTTAGGGGGCCAAGGCAGTATATGGGGCCACAGGGGAGTATATAGGGGGGGACAGGGAGTATTGGGGCCACAGGGGGTATATAGGGGGGGACTGAGGCAGTATTTATGGGGCCAAGGCAGGAAAATGGGGGATGGGGAAAGGGGGCCCAAAAAAAGGTATAAGGGGGGACTGAGGCAGAATATAGGGTCATGAGGCAGTATTGGAGTCATGAGGCATTATGGGGGCCACAGGAGGAAAATAGGGACACAGGGGATATAGGGGGCCCGCAGGATAAGGGCAACGCAAAATTAAAAAATTAATAGGGAGGGGGGCCCGGCAGGGTTTTGGGGCCACAGGCAGGAAAGGGGGGCCACAGGCAGGGATATGGGGGGGCCACGGGGAAATATTGGCCAAGGCAGGGACATGGGGGGCCCCCAGGCAGGCATTATGGGGCACAGACAGGATATGGGGGGCCCCAGGCGGATATGGGGGGCCCCAGGCAGGGAATAGGGGCACAGAAAAGGGATAGGAGGCCCCAAGGCAGTATAGGGGGCCACAGGGAGGGATATGGGGCCCCCCAGGCAGGGGGTATGGGGCCAGGGCAGTATATGGGGGCCACAGAGGCATAAAGGGGCCAAAAGGGAGTAATGGGGGCCCAAGCAGGATATGGGGGCCACAGGCAGGGGATGGGGGCCACAGGCAGGTATGGGGGGGCCACAGGGGAGGGATATGGGGGCCCCCCAGGCAGGCATTTTAGGGGGACGGCAGTATATAGGGGCCTGAGGCAGGTAAAAAACGTTAAAAATAACAACATTAATACTCCCTTAACTTTCCCCGGGAGCGCGTTCCCTCCTCTTAGCCCCGGCTCCTCCGGCAGCTCCTCGGGCGCACCCGGCCCCCCTGACGGGTGTGGCCCCCAGGACAGGCAGGTCGCGATGACAAAACAATATCGCGCGCTGCGGCTGAGGGGCACGGGGCCTGGGGGGTCCTCAGCGCTGTGAGGACCGGCGGCCCCCCCAGTGTCGGACCCAAAAAGGCCCAGGTCCGGACAATTCCCCGTCTGGCGGAGGGCCCCCATGGGCCCCGGACGGGGAAAATGCCCGGGTGAAGGGCCCTTCCCCGGGGCTCCAACCCAGTTGGCAGAGGGGTGGAGCCCCCCGGGAGACTCGGGGCACGAGGGTGTTTTAAAATTTGGGGCCCGAGCCCCGAATAAAACCCGCCTACGCCGACCTCCTTGACCCGCCACAAAAAGGGGGAGTGCAAAAAATAGGGGGGTAGGGTAAATTTTTTATTAAAGGGGCCCCCTTGGTTGAAATTTAGATGGGTTTCCCTTAAGAAAAAATAATTAAAGGGGGTAAAAAAGAAAAAACTGTCAGGGTTTAACCCGGGGTTAAAAAGATGAATGGAAAATTAGTAACCCTTTAACTGGGAAGCGGCAAATAAAGCACTTAAATTTAAGGTGGGGTTTCCAAAAAACCATCTTTAAAGGGGAAAATTTTTATTCAAAAATCATTGGGAAAATCCATAAGTTTAGGGGACATGAAAAAAACCTTTTGAGAAAGGGTACACAGCACCTTAAACACATCAAGGGCCCCCGGGGTTTTTTTGTCAAAGTGGCCCGTCTTATGGTTTTTACTAAAGTTTTTTTAAAAATAAATTTTTGCTTTTTTTAAAGATGCTGGAACACCTTCAATAACTATAATTAAATGTATGGATAAAGCAACATGTACAAAAAAAAAAAACCCAAAATTTTAATTAGGGCTAAAAAAGCCGCTTATCCCACCCGGGTTTAAACTGCAAAAAGAGAAAATTTAAAGGCTCCCTATTTTCTAGCGCTTTTTTTTAAAAAATTAGACCCGTGGGAAACTAAGGGGATCTAAAATGGCCCCAAGATTTATCACAGTATCTCATCCTGATTGATAAATTGGTGCAGTTCTGTACTTGTCTAATTTTTCTAGTTTTTTTTTAAAAAAAATTTTCTTCTTTTTTTCAACCCGAAATTTTGGGGGAAATTTTTTCCCCCAGATTTTTCCTGGGCCCCCAATTTTTAAAATTTAAAGGGCCAAAATTTTACTCTTTTTTCCCACAAAGCCACGCCCCATGTTGAGCAGCATGCAGAAAGTGTCTTTTTAAGGGCATAAAAAAATGTGTCTTGGGAACATGCTGCCCCAAATTTTTCCACTTTTTTAGTGGGCAGGGGTTTTTAAAACCCTTTTCTAGTGGGGAACCACATTCGTAAATGAAGGACAAAAAAATTTTTGGAATGGTAAAAACCCCCCCCCTTAAAACCCCTGGGGCCCCATAGCAAACTGCTAGGCTGCTCCCTGCTAAAGGGAAACACCCATGATTAAGGATTAAAATAAATAAAAATAAATTTCTAGTGGAATTAAAATATTATGTAAAAAACAAAAATAAAGAGACAGAAAAGGGAATACTCAGTAGTAGTGGTAGATTAATCAGGGTTCTCCAGAATGTATTCTGCCCTTGGGGGCTTAGTTTTTCCAGTTTAAATGTATAGTAGGCTTCATGATTGTAGGGTAGTTTAAATTTCTTATACTTATTGATTGATGAACTCGGGTTTAATTATTGACTATAGACTGATTTGATTTTGATGCATAAAAATATGATTTTGATGCACAAAATATGTCTGGATAGACTGTATTTTATGAATTTGTATGTGATGGTATTTATGTTAATTTAAACATATTCATAGAAGGCATACATGCTTGTGATATTGGTAACTTATTGTTATGTACAAGTTCTTCAATGGATCTTGGACTATCTGCATATTCATAGCCTGGATACTAATCTGTCTATTCCATTGTTTCCATGATCATCTCATCTGATGTTGCCTGACACTTGATCATGTGGGTATTGCAGCAGTATCTGTTTGATCAGCATGAACAGTATGGATGATGAGTGATTTGTTACTGCAATGTGTTATCAGTTATTAGAGCATGGCAAAAGTCATTGGAAGCATTAAAAAAGTTGAGATAACTTCCTGTCATAATATAACTTTTGGTTGTTACTAATGATGACCCCATGTTTGACATGTTGGGGACAAGTTAAAGGTTAACACATAGGGCCACATGTATGAAAACTGTTTAGGTCTAAAACTCACTTTTTTTTAACCTATGGGCAAAAAAGTGAGTTTTAGATAGAACAGAAAATTTAATTATTTTTGAATTGCTAGAGAAAATGTACCATTGATCTAAAATGTTTGGACAAATGTGAAGATTATCTGTTTACAATCAATTTTCTTCTTAAGATACATTCTAAAATTAAACGTCTGAATTTCGTACTCAGTATTTATCATATTAATTATATGGATGTTTCATTTTTGTTGTGATTGATTGACAGAAATATAAATCTGTATATGTATCTTATTGCACTGACTGTAAAAAGGAAACAGAACCTGATCTAGCGGAAAATGGCTCCATGGAGGAGCTGAAATATTGCCGTGTAAGCATGGGTGAATAATTCTGTAATTTAATTATATCCATTGGAGAGCTGCTATTTCTTCTCTACACATCTGATGTAGTGACAGAAAACTTTAGAACATGCATGTGTTTAGAAAAACAGTATGTTTCTCTTCAGCATCTTAGATTATGAATATATTTTTCCTGATTTCGGGAACCGCTGCTGTATAAATAATTTCAAATACACTGTTATGTAGACTGTGAAAGTTTCATTCTTAATGACAAAGTAATTGCCTCAGACAATTACAAATCTTAATGAGCATGAAGCACTGTTTACCTTCCAGTTTTTTTCTCTCTTGTTACATGTTTCCACTAATTGTTTAGAAAATAGCACAGTTTAAAATACATCAAATAATTCCAATTTGTTTCACGTTTTCAGAATACCACTGTATTCCCACCTTGGATGAAAGCAACTGGGTACTCGGAAATATTGATCAGATTGGTTACTTTAGAGTTAACTATGATGTCAAGAACTGGAGATTACTGATTGACCAGCTAATGAGGAACTGTGAGGTACTGTAAGTTCTTGTTAAGTTTATTTTGCAAGGTTTTGTTTTGATCTAAGACACCCTACTCACATTATAATCCTAAATGGTTCCATTTTTCTCATAGGTCATTTCTGTCAGTAATCGTGCTGGACTGATCGATGATGCTTTCAATCTGGCAAGGTATGTTTTCTTGCAAATGTCCAATTTAATGAGCAATCTTGTCAACTATTGTTTGAAAGCTTCAATGGAGAATGCACCACTTTTCCTTTCAATTTATGTGGATCGGTTTCACACTTGAAGAGGCGTGATTTTTCTCCTGGTTTTTCATGCATAACACTTCTTTTGTTTCTTTTCTATGCCATCCTTCCACAGTCTGAAGCACTCACTCCATTACTAATCAATAGCCGCTTCAGGGTATTTCCGTAGTTGCAAAGGCTTGATCAATTTCTTAGCAGGTATATGCTGAAGATTAATGATCCACCACTTTTTTCTATAGCTAATGAACTGATTTAAAAATGACCAGTCTCCCATATTACATTTTTCAAAGAAAACTCCTTCATGCTTCAGTTATTGTTTTGTTTTCACAATGCATGAAGCTACTGGAGACTGATTATTTTTTATCACCTAAAAAGTTATCTCAGTATTATCTTCAATGTTCACCTTATATATGAAGATTTATGTGGTAAAACTATATTTTTTATCACTAAGATTCAAAAATTTATCTAAAAGTGTACATATTATTAAAAATAAAGTTTCATGTTACATAGTTACATTTATGATAAGTATGTGGTGGGAGCCAACTGGCCCACACTAGGGGAAAAAAATCACCGTCCTTACATTAAAGAATCCCTTTCTATGATGATGGTGAATCCTTCTCTCCTCTAGATTTAGAAGATGCCCCCTTGTCATGGTTACAGGCCTGGATATAAAAAGATTTCGGTATCATTAATTCACATATTGCTACATGGTAGTTTATCACATCTTAGAGCATTTTATTTTTCAAGATCAATAAACCCATATTTGTATAACCTGCTGTAGTCCTGCAGTCCACCTATTCCCCTAACAAATTTAATCTCCCACTTCAACTCTGCTCTAGCCCAGATATTTCCTTATTATACATTGGTGACCATATGTTGTAGACGGAACCGCAAAGGGGCTCGACGTCCTAGTGGGGGGTCAAATCAGTATATTGAATGACACATGCCAGAGAAAGAAATCACAAACTGACAGCCTGCAGTCCAGTGAATTATGTTCATTTTTATTGCACAAAATAGGTTCATATAGCCAGGTGTAGACAAAAACTCCATAGGCAACATGTGACACATCCTCCCTCTTTATTCGCTCTTCTTATCTATACATTCTACTGGTACAACCCCTCTTTGTCTCAGAGAGCCAAAATAGTTAAGGCCAGTGGTCATCTTGATTTAGGTTACTTCTTGACACAACAGGGTCTGACTGTACACAGGCGCCATCTTGTGGGTGACATAGACATTTCACCTAATATATTCCATAACAATGTGACTTCACCAATGTTTCTATAGAGGCATAACTACTGTATGTTTTTGTCATATCTATAGTTCTTTTGATGCTTCCCATGACTTTATTTGCTTTGACAGCAGCTTCCTGGTATTGGTTACTAAAGTTAAGACTGCCATTACTAAAAGAGTGCTGTTTTTATTCAGTTCCTCAATCTGGGATATATGTAAAATCTAGACATTGATTTAATGTATACATAGCAATGCTATAAACCAAAAACAGACAAACAACGGGCTTGGCTAAAAATCATGTGATTTTGATTTTTTTTTTTTAATTCTTCTGTCAGTGGACATTTTGTTAGCAAATTAATATTTCTGATATTTTATTGCCGTTATTCTGTGGTGGGTGTATCCAAGGTTTTTGTCAATGAAAACAGTTGTGTGAGGGGTCACACCTTGAAACTTGAGTAAGCCCACACTCATGCTCGTCTTTGGGTTTTCCC
>JAODAL010052762.1:0-20000 GCA_025379985.1 Phyllomedusa bahiana
TTCTTTTAATGTTTTTTTCTTGGCGCCGCTTCCAACCCCTCCGCCGCCCAGTTAGCTGTGGCGTTGAGTGAGGGGGGAGAGTCTCCATAACTCTTGGAGGACCCGCCTGCAGTAGCGGCACTTGCCGTCATGTTAGGGGAGCGCTCAAGGGTTATCCCCGCCGCAGCCAGGGCTGTTGTGGTGTCTGCAGCTCTGGCAGGTGGTTGCTGGGGAGACTGGGACTGCCAGGGGTACTGACCGTGATATATTGCTCGGTCCTCCGCTGGAGCGCTGCTCTGATGACGCGGCTGCTCGAGTGACTCCGGCCGGACCGTCACCTCCGTTGGCGCGGGCGCGATTTGCGGAGCACCGCAGACGGGGCTCTGTGGGTGCTGGTTCGATGGGGTGTCCCGTACTGGCGTGTCCCTGCGCTGCTTGACTGCTGGCGGAATCTTCTTCAGTGTCGGCGGGCCCGTCTTCAGCTGCTCAGAGCCCGTCTTCTTCCCGCCAGGCCACCTGCGAGGAGGCAAAGATGGCGCCGCTGGGATCTCAGCGCGGGCAGGTAACGGGTCTTCTGGGAGATCCAATAGGGGAGAAAAGTAGTTGGAGATCTGCAATTCACCCGTGGCGAGGGTCTTAGATGTCCTGGTGGTCTTTCTAGCCCTCCTGCCGACCATAATAAACGTTTTTCTGGTGAAAAGTGCTGGCCCTGGACGGAGCTCTGTACAAATGCTGCCGCTCTCTTACATGGCTAGCCACACCCCCCCGGTACCAATTTTTTTTAACTTTATTTCAATTAGATTTTTTTTTGATTTTATACCAATTTTATTAATTTTTCTACACCTTTTTTTTTTACTAATTACATTTTTTATTTTATAGTTATTTTATTTTTATTTTATCTCTTTTTTATACCAATTATGGGCGACATGTATGAATCTCGCCGGGTCGGAGCGCACCTTTCCTCCAGTTTCCCGGCGGAATCTGCGCCTGATTTATGTCGGGGCCGGGGCGCGCTCATAGATAGCATGTAAAGTCCGCTGCGCCTCGCCAGTGTGTTAGGCGCAGTGCGGGAATTTGGCGCAGTGCGGCGCTGTGCCTATGATTCGGCGCCGGAGGTAGTGCGGTCATACATGCGGGGAAAAGTCCGCCGCACCTGGCCAGTGTGTGGGGCGCAGTGCGGGGACCGAGGCGCAGAGCGGGGCTGCGCCTATGAATCGCCGCCGGAGGTAGTGCAGTCATACATGCGGGGAAAAGTCCGCCGCGCCTCCCCAGTGCGGGGGGCACAGTGCGGGGAATGGGCGCTGTGCGGCGCTGCGCCGAAGATTCGCAGTCCGAGGGGGTTTGCAGTCATACATGGGGGAAAAGTTCCTGCACCTCGCCAGTGTGTGTGGGGCACAGTGCGGGGACATGGGCGCAGTGCGGGACTTAGGCGCCGTGCGGGGGACTGCCCCCGAAAACAGTTCCGATGCGAGACAGGCTGGAACAGCGAGAAATCATTCCAGTGTCGGTGCGGAGAAAGAATCAAAAAATCCCCCTTTATAAAGACGTTCAACATTCTCGGGAAAAAAGAGCTGAAACCTAAAAAATAAAAAATACTTTAAAACAAAATCACTTTCCAATATCCTAATTCAAGAATTAGGATATTGGAAATTAGCGGAAATTACAGTAATTCAAAATCAGAAAGCTATACTGATTGGTCGGCATAAACCAGCCAATTAGATTAGGAGCGACAGTGAACCATTAAAACCTATGGGGAAGGTTAGACCAATCAGAATTTCCACCGCGGGGGACAGTTCAAATACTGTAAAAAATGCTGAAAAGAGGTGATTGGGCTGAGCTAGCGGGGGCTTTGGCTTCCCAGCCAATCCGCGCGCGAGCTACTTCTCCCATTATAGTCTATGGAGAGAGGGGCGCACTGAAATCTCGGCGCTCAGCGCCGTGCGGCATGAAGTATTAATAAAAAAAATTATTTTTATTAAAATGAAAAAACATTGTCAGATAAAGAGCCGAACCCTTTTTACAAATAAAGCAGTTTAAAAACCCGAACAAGCGTTTGTCGCGAGAACCGGCGCTACATAGGGAATTGCAATAGGGGAGAATCGCCGGGAAATAAGTAATATAAATTGTTTAAGCGCTTCTCATTGGTCGGATAAACCCAAAACCAATCAGAATAGGAGCGACAATGTCCCTTTATAACTATGGAGGAGAATTGCCCAACCCAGAATAGGAGCGACAATGTCCCATTTAAACCTATGGGGAGAATTTGACCAATCAGAAATAGGAGCGACAATGTCCATTATAACCTAGGGGGAGAATTGACCAATCAGAATAGGAGGGGACAATGTCCATTATATCCTATGGAGAAAAATTGACCAATCATATTCAAAGGCGGGACAGTTCAAAATACAGAAAAAATGCAGAAACGAGCTGATTGGTTGAAGCGGCGGGGGGTCGTCCCGCTTAGCCAAAACAGAGCGCGAGCTACTTTCTCATAGAGTTCTATGGGGAAAAGAAATTCTGAGCGCGCTCTGTGATTGGCTAAGTTTAAAAGAGCGCCGTTATTTGGACCAATGGAGAGCGAGCGACGCTCCTATGGGTTTTCTAATGCAATCTGGAATAAAACTGTACATGGCCGAAATCAAATTTTTAAGACTCCAGAAGTTGTCCCGATGTGTATATAAAACGAATAATTTAAAAATTTTGGGGGTAACGAAAAAAAAATATTAAATTAATAAAATCATGTTTATTTCTTTATTTTCGTTAGCCAAAAGGGTCAATAGTATGGGTGCAACGAAAATAAATGAAATAAACATGAATTTTTTTAATTTTTAAAATTTTTTTTTCGTTACCCCCATATTATTATTCGTTTTTTATTTCACATCGGGACAACTTCTGGAGTCTTATAATTTGATTTCGGCCATGTACAGTTTTAATTCCAGATTGCAAATTTGAAAACCATAGGAGCGTCGCTCGCTCTCCCCTTGGCCAAATAACGGCGCCTCTTTTAACTTTGCCCAAAACAGAGCACGCTCCAAATTTCTTTTTCCATAAACTCTATGAGAAAGTAGCTCGCGCTCTGATTGGCTAAGCTTGACGAGCCCCGTCACCCTTTAACAATCAGCTCGTTTCTGATTTTTTACTGTATTTTGAAAATGTCCGCCTTTGAATATATTGGTCAATTTTTCGCCATAGGATATAATGGACATTGTCGTCCTATTCTGATTGGCTGGTTTATGCGACATGAGAATATGCTTAAACAATTTGAATTACTGTATTTCCGGCATTCTCTCTATTGCAATTCCCCATGTGTGCCGTCTCGGCGACAAAAGCGTTGTTGTTCGGGATTTTAACTGCTTTATTTGTAAAGTAAGGTTCGGCTCTTTATCTGATAATGTTTTTTCATGTAATAAAAATAATTTTTTTATTAAAGCTTCATGCCGCACGGCGCTGAGCGCACGGATTTCAGGAGCGCCATCTTTCCCTAGACTATAATGGGAGAAGTAGCTCGCGCTCTGATTGGCTGGGATAGACAAGCCCCCGCCAGCTCAGCCAATCAGCTCTTTTCTGTCTTTTTACTGTATTTTGAAAATGTTCCCGCCTTTTGATTTTGATTGGTCCAAACTTCTTCATAGGATATAATGGGACTTTGTCGTCCTATTCTGATTGGTCAATAGTTCTCCATAGGTTTTAATGGGTCTCTGTCGCTCCTATTCTGATTGGCTGAGCTAGCCCAAATCCCGCTAGCTTAACCATCAGCTCTTTTCAGCATTTTTTACTGTAATTTTTAACTGTCCCGCCATGGATTCTGATTGGTCAATCCTTCCTCATAGGTTTTAATGGTTCACTGTCGCTCCTATTCTGATTGGCCCGGGTTTTTGCCGACCCTGAGAATAGGTTTCAAAATTTGAATTACTGTATTTCCCGGCAATTTACAATATCATAATTCTGGATATTGCGCCGTTCTAGAGTTTTGGAAAGTGATTTTTTTTTTTTATTATGTTTATTTTTTTATGTTCAGCTCTTTTCTGACAATGTTGTCCGCCTCTATAAAGGCGATTTTTTTCAGATTCATACTCCTGCTGCACGGAGCGGACCGCCGAGATTTCTGTAGCGATCTTCTATCTGCTTCCTCGCATGTTCCGATCGTGCTTCACTTCGCCTCGGCCGGAGGATTTAGACCAAAACAAACCGAGTCTGCCTGTCGGAGCTGCCGAGCGCTGCACTGTGCCTCGCTTTGCCGACTCGCGATCGTACATGCCTCGGAGTATACGAGCGAGCCGCGTCCCGCCCCGGACTGCCTACACCGTGCCCAATGCCCGCCCCTTCATGCGGGGCGCAGCTGAAAGTGGTGACCATTGCGCCTAACACTGCATCCCCGCGTCCGACAGCTGGATTCGGGCTGGGAGGCGCAGAATACGCCAAAAAACAGGCGGAAATCCCGATCATACATGTCGCCCTATGTCTATTTTCAGAAAAAAAAGGCACGACGATGGGCACTATGTGTGCTCCTACCTGGGCTGATGGAATGATATTCAATATACAAAAAAAGAAAAAGAAAATAAATGTACGTATCCAGTTCACCTTAATGCAGGCATCTATTGTTGTGTACACAGTGCTTTAAATGCTCCACATTGAAAATTGAATGTATGGAAAAACAACTCCCATCTCCATTAGGAAAACCCAATAAGGAAAAGAGGGAAAGAGCAGAAGCTCAGCTCCCAAAATGAAAAATGTGAAGTTAAAATTTAACTTTTAATTATTGCAGAAAATAAAATAAAAAAAACTCAGCACTAAAGAAAGAAAAAAACTGAACGGGTGAAAAAACATCTAACGCGTTTTAGACCTAGTCCTTACTCAAATTTTGATTATGTGGCATTCTGAAAAAAAGCTTTATTTATAAAATTTGGGGTTTTATAGGGTAGGTGTGAACATTTTGCTTTGGGGTGAGATTGGAAAGTGGTACTCACCTCAGTTCTCCCAAAGGGGCGGGGCAACTTTTAAAGTTTTTAACATCCCCCACATCAGTGGAAAAAGGCAGGTTCAGGGATCATTAAAGAGCTTTCGGCAGCCATGTGCCTATGGGAGGTTTCCAAACAACTCTCCCGGGGGAGCGGGAAAGTAACCCCCCTTTTTTCCCAGGGGTCCCCCCACAATCCCGGGGGGTATGTCGATAATCAAAACAAAAAGTTTAAAAATCCCAATTTTTTGTTACCCTAGAAACCCAAACAAAGTCATAGCAACCAAACAAAAGTGCAGCCCTTTTATTTTTCCAGAGCAATAAAGAAATAGAAAACTGCACTCTGATTTGGTTTTAAGAGCTTTGATTGGTTGTATGGGTTTTTGATTGGTTGCTATGGGGCCCCCTGATTGGTCGCTATGGGCTCGATTAAGTGGCTATGAGACAAAAAACCAAAAGGAAAAAAAAACGGGGCCGCGAGGATTTAATTTTTTAAGCCCAAATTTTCTTATATTAAGGGCCCCAAATTTGGGGGTACCAAAACGGGAAAAAAAGCCCCCGAGGTTTCGGGGCTTAAAAATTATCCCCTGCTGGAACCCCTTGTTTTTTCCCTTTTTATTTTGTCTTTGGGGGCCCTGGTGGCGGTCGGGGCCCAAAACGTAAGGAGAGCCAGTGGCAGTGCTGGGCGGGCTATTTACTATTACCGTACAGGGCTTTGCATGGTGAAACGGGATTCCCAAATTTAAATTTACTTTGCGTTTTTTTTGTATTGGGTTTTGAGCTCGTTGGTGGGGTGTGGGTCTCATTGGTTTGGGTATGAGCTTTGATTGGTGGTTTTGGGGCTCTGATTTGGTTTTTATTTAGCTCTGTTTGGGTTTCTATGGACTCAGGGGGTGCAGCATTCATTTTTTCCCGAGCAAAATAAGAAATAGAAGCTGCCTTGAAAAGGTTGTTATGAGCCCCTTGGGTTGGTCGTATGGGTTCTGATTGGTTGCAAGGGGCTCTGATTGGGCGCTATGGGCCTGATTAAATGGCTATTACTCTGATTGGTGGCTTTTTGGGCCCTGATTGGTTTCTATGCCTCTGATTGGGGTTGTTAATTTGGGCTCCCGGTTTTCAAAGGTCTCTTTTAAAATTTGTTCTTAAAGGGGCTTTTGTTGCAATGGGCTTGAATTTGTTTGCAAAGGGCTTTAAAATTGGGGGGCTTTGGGCTTGATTTGGTTGTATGGCTCTGATTGGTTGCTATAGGGTGATTGGTTGCTATGGGCTCTGATTGGTTGCTAAAAAGAGATCGGGTTTTTCGCTATGGGCCTTTTATTGGGTTTCTAGAGCTTTGATTGGTTTTCTTTTGGGTTTTTGATGGCTTGGCCCATGGGCTCTGGGTTGGGCCTTTATGGGGTTCTGGGTTTTGGGTGTTTTTGGGGTCTGATTGGTTTTCTGTTTTGGGGGAACTGTTGGTTTGCTATGGGCTCCCGTTTTCTTGTATTTGGGTCCCGATTTTTGGGTGTTTTTGGGCTCCGGAATTTTGGGGGGTTATTTGGGGTCTGAAATTTGGGTTTTTTTTGGGCCCCTTTATTTGGTTTTTTAAAAAGGGCTTAAATTGGTCACCCAAAGGGGCTTGATTTCTGGTTTGGGCTATGAAATTTGTTGCTATTGGAAAATCTGGATTATTTTTTGGGGGGGCCTCTGATTGGGGGTTTCTATTGGGCCCCCTGATTGGTTGCTAAAACCCCTGATTGGTTTTTGTTTGGGGTTCTGATTGTCGTTTTTGGCTCTGATTTTGGGGTTTGAGCCCCTTGAATTGGCCTGCCTTTGGGGGTTGATTGGTTGCTTGGGGTTGGCTTTTTGGGTTCTCCGTTTTAAAGAGCTCTTTATTGGGTTGCTATGGGGCCTGCTTGGTCTTTTGGGGTTTTGATTGTTTGCAATGGGCTTGTTTTGTGCTATGGGGCAACAAAACCCCGTTTATTCTCTAGAAAAGTTGGGTTTAAAAAGTTTTAAAGGGCCCAAAAATATCTGGGGCCAAATTGGGGTGGGGAAACAAAAATTGTAGGAAATCTGAGACATCACGGGGGACCTGAAAAAAGCCCCATTTAATTCACTTTGCTCTATAAGGCCTTTTTTTACTGGGGGCTCCCCCGGTTCATTTTTTAAATTTTTTGGCCAAAAAATTTTGTGAAATGAAAACCCCGGAACTTTCCCCGGAAAATCACAAATGTTCATTTGATCTATAGATAAACCCAGTCTGTAGGGTCAGAGGGCAAGTCGTCCCGCCATGTTAAAATAACAACTTTATACCAAAAACATACAAAAAAATACCCCCTGTATTTCCGGCATGAAGAAAAAAATTAAAAAAATAAGTACACCCTCCCCGGGGTCTATGGCCCTTTACATTAGAACCTTTAAAAATCTTAAAAATTGGAAAAATCTAACCTCGGGGAAAAAAACAAAACCCCCAACGAAAATTTTCCCGAGTATTTGTTTAAAAACCTTTTTGGGAAATGGGTGTGCCCAAACCGGGTGGGAAAAAAACGGGGAAAAGGGGGAAACGAGGGTTTTTTGTGCTGACCTGCTCCAAAACGTGGGGGTTTCGCCCCAACTACCGGGATTTTGGAAATAGCCCCAATCCCCGGGCCAAACCCTTTAACCCCTGTAATGCCCCAAATGAAACCAACGCCCCTTTTTTCTTAAAAAATTTAGTATTGGGGCTGCCCCAAAAATTTTTTCCCGCCCAAAAAATTGCCAAATTTCAAAAAGGTTTTTGGTTTTTTTTCTCTGGCACCAGGTGGGCCCCCATGCAGAGCTTCCACAGTGCCATGTTTTGCTCCAAAAAGGGAAAAATTAAAAAAAAAATTTAAAATTAAGGGTAAAAACAAGTTTGTTTTTGCCCATTAAAAATTGATCTACTAAACAAAAAACCACATTGAAACCGGAAAGGGGAAAAAAAAAATTCCCAATGCCAAAACTTTTTTTTTTTTTGGGGGGGAGGGGGGAAGTCACTTTGTGCCCTCCAAAAATTGGACTAAAAAGTGATGAAAAGTTGCATGAATTTCCCAAATTGGGACCTTGGGAAAAAAATACATGGAAAAGAAAAGTGAAAGAGAAAGACGAGGAGCCAATTTTGTTACCATGGCAAAGCCTTTTTTGAAAAAACTCCCAAGCCGCCATTCTTAGGGGGTTTTGTTACTTTCTGCCTTTGACAAAGTTTTCAACAAAAAACCAAATTTTGTAAAATTTCGCCTATAGATGGGCCGCCCCCCCAGGGGTTTTGGGCCAAAAGTATCCTTGGAGGCAAAATGTCAAAAAAAAAAAATGTTTTTTAAAAGCTAAAAAAAAAAGAAAGGAAAACCAATTTTTACCCCTTTTTCCATTTTTTACAAAATAGGGAAAAAAAACAAAAAAGTTACAAATAATCCCCCGCTGCCGCAAAGGGCTGTCCACCGTCAGATCTATTTTAAACCCCTTAAAAGGGCCCCAGGCCTTTTTTTTTTTTTTTTGTTTCCCGTTCGAAATTTTTTTCCCCCCCCGCCTCCCAGATTTATAATTTTTTTATTTTTCCACCTTCATAGAAACAATTTAGGGTTTTTATTTTGCGGGGGCAAGAAAGGGACTTTCCCAATTTGGGGGCATTCACCCAAACCAATTTGAATAAACGGGGAAAAAACCCCAAAAAATTCCAAAAGGGACCCCAAAAAAGTGAAAAAAATAAAACTTGGCCCTTTTTGGTTTGCGGGGGTTTTTTGTTTTTGCCTTTTTCATTATGTGGGATAAATTTTAGAGTTCTCTGTGTTCTACAAGGGTTGGGTCCCCATCGCCCAAATTTTCCCTATTTTTGAATTTTGCAGCGCGCGCCATTTTCTGTCTCCCCCATAAATTTTTTTGTAAATTTTAACCCAAAGATTTGAATTAAAGGGGGGGCAAATTTTTTGGTTGTACCCGTTTAAATTTAAAGGGGACTTTTTTGTTACATTTTAAAATTTCCCAAATTTTTAGGGGGGGGTGGGAAAGACCCAAAAAGCCGCAAAAAATTTGGGGGTTTTGGGAAAGTTTTTTCTGCTCCGGTTTTCAGTGCAAAATTTTAAATGATGTTACATTTTAATAGTTTGGACTTTTTTCAGATTCGGCGACACCAAATATAGGGAACTATTTTTTTTTTTTATTTTTTTTATTTTTAAAATGGCGAAAGGGGGGATTTGAACTTTTAATTTAAAAAAAAACAAACTTTTTTACACTTAAAAACATTTTTTTTTTTTACTTTAACTTTGGTTCCCCCTAGGGTGCTTCACCACTAGGGGGCGCAATCATTTATACAGGTATAGACATCATTATACATGGTATAGACAATGCATTAGGGTGTACAAAGGTGGCGGTTTTCCCACTATCTGCCTGGGGCCGGAAGTAGCAAAGTCAAAAACATGGCAGCGATGGAAGCCTTCACATGGGTTTCAGCTGCCATGTGAAGCAATCGGGACCCTGTGATTTCGCCGTGGGAACTGCACCTATCCTATCGATATGCAATCAAAGTCTATGGTGGGAGCCCCCCTTTAATGGACATCTTGGCCTTTTTTTCGGACCACATAATGCATTTTGGCCCTTTGAGGGCAATAATAACCCTGATGTGGCCCTCAAAGCACATAAGTTTGAAAGCTTTGTTTAATGGGTTCAATGAAAACTCCAGGTGGAGAACCTGTCTCCTTCCAGTGAGCAGCAATAGTTTCTTGGGTAGAAACCAAAACTTGTCTAAGAAGACCTCTCCAAGGGAAGGAAACCAGACCCAAGACCCGAGAGGGTGGTCCCACAACAGGGCTACTGTGGACCCTGAACCAGAGCAGTGGATTACATAGAGAGAAGATCATCCAGAGATGTTGTACTTTAGGGCATTCCCACCATGAATCAAAGCGGAAATCTGTCAATTCATTGGTTGATGGGAAAATTTTATAGAGGAGATCCAGAGTTAGCACATAGATTCTGACCCAAATATCAGGGCACAGCAAAAGACCCAAGTCCTCATCTCAACTTACGTCAAAAGGGACCATTGACTCTCCAGTCAGTCCATCCAATGAGTGTTCCCACCATAGATAGGAAATACCACCAAAGTCTGATAGGTGCAGATCCCACAACTGTGATCCACACTTTTCTTCCCCAGAAAGTGCCCGCTCAGAATAAACGTACCTATCTAGAGGAGAAGACATAGATATCTAGAGGGAGAGACATACATATCTAGAGGAAGAGACACATATCTAGAGGAGGAGACATACATATCTAGAAGAAGAGACATACATATCTAGAGGAGGAGACATACATATATAGAGGAGGAGACATACATATATAGAGGATGAGACATACATATCTAGAAGAAGAGACATACATATCTAGAGGAGGAGACATACATATCTAGAGGAGGAGATATATATCTAGAAGAGGAGACATACATATCTAGAAGAGGAGACATACATATCTACAGGAGGAGACATACATAACTATAGGAAGAGACATACATATCTAGAGAAGGAGACATACATATCTAGAAGAAGAGACATACATATCTAGAGGAAGAGACATACATAGCTAGAGGAAGAGACAAACCTATCTAGAGGAGGATACATACATAACTAGAGGAGGAGACATACAAACTAGAGGAGGAGACATGCATAACTAGAAGAAGAGACATACATATCTAGGAGAAGAGACATACATATCTAGAGGAAGAGACATAACTATATCTAGAAGAAGAGACATACATAACTGGAGGAGTGGACATACATATCTTGAGGTGGAGACATACATATCTGGAGGAGTAGATATACATAACTAGAGGAGGAGACATGCAAAACAAGAAGAAGAGACATACATATCTAGAAGAAGAGACATATATACTTACAGGAGGAGACATACATATCTAGAAGAGGAGACATAAATAACTAGAGTAGGAGGCATGCATAACTGAAATAGGAGACATACAGATCTGGAGGAGGAGACATATCTATTCTATTCTGTTTTTCTAGATGTCGCTTGGTTCTAGAGCTGCTTACTGTATTAGGGTCATTTGTAGCTGAGGGACATTTTTAAATGAAAGGCTTTAGGGTCAGTTTCAGGAACGGAGGTTCTGGTGTCATGGACAGCAGTGGGGCTAGGTTTAGGGAAAGATTCAGGGACAGTTAGTTGGGCTCAGCTCTCACTTCAAGGTTTTGCTTCTGGAAGGATCTCACATGTGAAATCTCCACCAACCATACACCTGTCACCACCCGCCTGCTGTCCATTAGCGCTGAATCTTTCTTGTTTTTGATTGATGCGCTTGCCTCATATAGTTATTTCCTGTGACTGCTGATGTAATTCCCTTTTTTGTGGTTTGGTATGAGATGTGAGATACCTCACTTTGTACGCACCTACCATCATTCATCAACTAATATTTTCCTTCAAATCCTGACAAACCCTTGCAGTGAGATGTCTCTAGAGTCCAGAAGACCTTAGGCCAAGGGTTCCTTTGGTGCCACATTTTGTCGTTCTACACAAGCCTTTCTTACACCCCTTGCCCCTCTATAGCTTTCCTAACTACATTCTCCAGTGTTGCCTTGGGCTCTATTTGGGCTCCTTTCATGGCCCTACCTACCCATATCGATAGTTCTTGCAGAGACATTTCCAAAGTTTCTGGAGCCCCACAGAATATTGTATATACTTGATTACTTGCTCCTCTCTCATTGAGCTCTGCACATCTCCATAAGTATGTCTCGATTATATTGAGCCTCCAGCGGCTGAGTGACATCTTATCTAGGTCTCTCGATGAAACAAATAGAGAGACAACGCCAGATATAAATCCAAGACATATCCGACGGAACTGAGGCGCGCCAACAATAGATTTGATGCCAGGTGTGGTAGAAGAATCTTGTACAACCATGACCATGCCGCCATTAGGGCTCCTTTCATCTTCGCACCGTAGATCTCCACTAATACAGCGAGCGAACAGAGCCTGTCGTGCCTATCTATACTTCTGGATGAGATCCACGATTAATAGCTAAAGGCCCAACGGTCTATTATTTCAATATAAAACACATAATGCCAAGACGATACTATGTCTGACAGCAAAGCCTTATTTATCATACTGAGACAACTGATGCTCCACACAGTATCACTGTCTAGGCTCATCCCACCAGACTACTCCAAAAAGATGTGCAGTGATGTTAACTGTCTACTCATGATCTCTATGGTGCGTAAAGTCTCACGAGAAATGAGAGGTGCAGCAAGAAAATGGCACAGGCACAATCTTTTGTATGCAGAACTGACCATGAATTTACTTGGCTGAGGCACTTATGCTTGGTGGCTACAATAACATATATGCAGAAACAGATTTGTAGGAACGCATTTGCCCATAGCCTTTCCACGTAATGCAGTATAGGCACTGTCTGGCCATCATATTTGGGTACGTGAAGCTTGACCCATGGTTGATAGAACTGCTGGCTCCATCTCCCCATATCCCTGTTTAGACTCATCCTGCCGACTACGCCAAAAAGATGTGGTAATGTTAACGCCTTCATAATCTCTAGTGGTGTACACCTCACAGAGAAGAAGGTGCAGCAAGAAAATGGCACAACTACATTCTTTGGTCAATTTAACAGAACAACCTACCCCACCTCTCTCTATATTTCTCATCTCTTGGGACGTGGGGGGCTGACGGTGGGCACTTGGTGGCTACAATAACATATATGCAGAAACAGATTTGTAGGAACGCATTTGCCCATAGCCTTTCCACGTAATGCAGTATAGGCACTTCTGGCCATCATATTTGAGTATGTGAAGCTTGACCCATGGGGTATAGAACTGCTGGCTCCATCTCCCCTGTATCACTGTTTAGAGTCATCCTGCCGACTACGCCAAAAAGATGTGGTGATGTTAACGTCTTCATAATCTCTAGTAGGTGTCCCTTACAAGAGGCCAGCATGAAAAACAGCCCAAACAGAGTCTTTTTTATGCAGAACTGACCATGGCTTTACTCAGGTGAGTCATTTATGCTTGATGGTTACAAGATCATATATTGCTTGCCGGTCCTCACAGAGAGATGCAATGACCTGGTCAGACCTCAGTGCAGTCCTCTTCCCATAACATACAGCAGAGACCGTGCTTTTGGCCATGGTAGTGTTCTGAATCTGGGTTTTCTGTATCTAGTCTGCTTTTGGTCAGTTCTCGGTGGACTATGATTGACAGGTTTCCTTCCACCCCCGGCTGCTGCTGGCCTCGTGCTGGGTTGCAGGTGATTAGACTCAGTGTGATTGACAGGTGTCTTGTCTTGTGGCCACTCAGTCCATGTTTTGTGTGGTTGGATGTCAGAGGACCGGTCCAATCCCATTCTGGGGCAGGACTCTGACATCCTCATAGATCATTTGGACCCTGGCACCTTACCTGTGATAGTTGGTTTTGGCTTGAGCTGGTGGGCTTTTTCCTCCTGTCTCGCTTGGTTTCTGATTCTTGTGCCTTTCCTCCTGACCTTCCTCTTGGCTGACGATCTTGTGCAGGGCTGCTCTCTCCGGCTTTGACCTGCTCTGTCTCCTGGATTGTGTTTGTTTGTCTTGCCCGCTCTGTGTTGCACCTTTCCTAGGTAGACATTGTCAGAATTAGCACTAGGCTGCACTGTCTGTCTGTCCCTGTCTGTCCAGATGTCTGGTTCCTCACAGAAAGGCTCTTGGAATACAGTTGCTGCAGGTAGTTCTGTTGTGACAACACTTTTCACCAGATAATCCTAATATATCCCATGAGCTGCACTACTGTCACCAGATAATCCTAATATACCCCATGACATGAGCTGCACTACTGTCACCAGATAATCCTAATATATTCCACGACATGAGCTGCCCTACTGTCACCAGATAATCCTAATATATCCCATGAGCTGCACTACTGTCACCAGATAATCCTAATATACCCCATGACATGAGCTGCACTACTGTCACCAGATAATCCTAATATATCCCATGACCTGCACTACTGTCACCAGATAATCCTAATATACCCCATGACATGAGCTGCACTACTGTCACCAGATAATCCCAATATACTCCACGACATGACCTGCACTACTGTCACCAGATAATCCTAATATACCCCACGACATGAGCTGCACCACTGTCACCAGATAATCCCAATATACTCCACGACATGACCTGCACTACAGCACCAGATAATCCTAATATACCCCATGACATGAGCTGCACTACTGTCACCAGATAATCATAATATACCCCATGACATGACCTGCACTACTGTCACCAGTTAATCCTAATATACCCCATGACATGACCAGTCACCAGATGATCCTAATATATCCAACAACATGACCTAAATATAGGAGAAGAAAAAACAAAGGGGGCGCACAATAGTGAAGACCGTAAAAAAGAAACACTAAGAATAGGTAAATGGTGCTTCCCTTAATAGGTTTTGCGCTCCTATTATAGATGCACACTCTCATATGCGCTTGGCAGGGCTTTGTGGTGCCAAGGCCTATCACGGCGGCCGCTGGTCTCGTATTTCCGGGGTTTCGGATTAACGGGGGTGGCAGATAGGTCTGGGTACAGGAAAAAAATGGCGGACCCGGCGCACGAGGAATTTTGAAGCACGCCAATGAAGCTGAACATATTATAAAATGTCTTTTAAATCTAATAGATGCAGGTGGGTGATCGACCTCGCAACATTAAAAACCAGAACAATAAAAACCCAAGAACGCGTTTTCCTGCCGTATAACCGGCACTTTCTCAAGGGTATTTCAAAGATAGTAATTACAGAGAAATTAAATGAAATGTGTCCCCTTTGTATATGGCCGTGCTGAAACCGTCAATCGTAGATCAAAAGGATTGAATCGTGGGCTGAGATTCAATCAAGCTCATCACTGACAAGCCTCAAAGTGAGAAAACGTTCTGACAGTGTGTGATTGGCTGACCATAAGTCAATCAAAATTGCCGGATGGTTATCTTTCCCAGCGTGTGATCCCGGCGGGGAAACAACAACAGCGGTGTTTGGCATACATTTTACAAAAATAACATTACATAATTACAATACATACTGCTATACTTTAAAATTAGTAGACATATAAAACATGTTGCTTCATTAAAATTATTATGTGTATTTATTTTGGTACCAATGGGAACTGGAGACCTGTGTTCACTGTATAACGTCTGAAACAATTAATATATTTTTCTATCAATAAAGACATTAAATATAACTTTGGTGTTGGTTACATTGTAAAGCGTGATCCTGGAAGAAGGCGCAGAGTGCTGTAGTATCTAAACTAAGGCGCCGAGAAAGACGGTGCGCTTACTATATAAAGTGCCAATCAGTAGTTGAGGCGGGTATCTTATGAACTAGCCTCAATGGTGTGGGAGCTACAGTCCATGGGAAAACTAATGGAGAAATTTTCGGGCCGCATAACTAAAGTCATGTGTAATGCCGAAGCTGTAAGGAGCCAATAAGATATGAGCGGGTATTACAAACTGGCCAATAAGAGATGAGCGGGTATTACATGGTTTACTATCATCTGTGTTTCGGGGGCTGACAAATAAGCCATAGGTTATTTTATTACTAAGTGAGAGGACCCTTAGGGTGTGAAAAATAAAGATAAAAAAGGAAAGAAATAATGAGAGGACCCTGGTGAAGTGATTTTGATTTTTATTCCCCTTTAGCGTATGAATTCCACCATGTCATTGAGACCTGTTGGTGTAATGTTTTTAATCTATAAATCCAGAACATCTCTCTTTTCTTCTGCAATTTTCTGAATCTAGTTGGTTTGAATGGCAGGAAATGGAAATCTACAGGACTTATCTTAAGGTCTTTCAAAGCTTTGTTTGGTGGACTAACTTGAAATGGAGGGCACACTTTGTTTTTACATCGTCCTTTTTAACGCAGCTCTAATGGCCAATTCAGTCTTATGTGGAAGCGCACACGTTGTCCCTGCCAACGTACTTTACAGAGGCAGGTGCACTCTATTACATAGATTACAAAGCACTATTCACGTCAAATGAAATTTGATGGGATAGGTGATATTAGTGTATGTTGAAGTAATGGTGGATGTTGTGCTTATGGTTTGCAGCACATACAGTTAGTGGCTCCACGAGCAAAACTGCCTGTTTTAGTTGCAGTGTTGTTGGTTACTTTAGATAGGTTTCTTACTTGACTGGAGCTAAAATATTTTTTAAATTGGGATTGGGTGCTCCTTCTAAATTATCAGATTGGGTTTTTTCTTGAATAAGCGGAAACCTAAGAAATGTGTCCCTTTTTTCAATAAATACCATGTTTGACTCAAGATTTGTTTTATTCTTGGATGAGAAGAGTTATACTGAGTGATAAGAGAATACTTAATTTTTGAATCCATGTTAGTTTTAGATTTTATTTTAGTCCCATTGGTATCTCTTTGAGTTAGACAATCTTTCTGAGTGAGTTTTGTAGTTCTGTCTATAGCATCCTCTAAAAGTTTTTCTGGATATCTTTTTTCTCGAAACCTATTTTTTAGAAATTTGGCTTGATTAAAAAATTCCACGTCTTCCGTACAATATATTCCTGAACTCTCTTGAATTTAACTGCCATAAGGAATATTTACCAGCCCAAGGTTTGTAAATTAGCGCACTGTCCAAATTGAATATAAGCTATTGGAATCTACTTTTTTTTAAATGATAGAGGTTTATGAAACTGTTCTTTTTTCAGCGTGTTGATGATTTCGTCCATAAGACTGTAGAATCCGGAACTGTGACTGGATTGAGTGTAAGTTCCAGGAGTATGTTATTTAAAAAAGTGATGAAATTCTGAAATTTTTATCTTGGGGACCTAACCAAATTGAAAAAAAAAAACAATCATCTATGAATCTTTTGTACAGAAGAAGTATTGCATGTATTGGGGTTTACCATATATATAGTGTCCGCGCAGGACCCCATAAAACATGTTGGCGAAAGAGGGTACCACTCGGGTGCCCATAGCTTGCCTTTTGTCTGGTTATCAGATGTATCATTGTGTTTATAATAGTTGTTTTCTAAGTATAAACTAAGGCATTTACTAAGAAAAGACTTTTTTTCTTTGAAAATTTTACGTATTAATTTTCAAGAAGGGTTTTTGAACACAATTAATACCTAGGTGATGTGGAATATTAGAATAAAGAGAGTTAACATCAGCAGTGATTAAAATAATATTTGGATTAGGTGGTAGGTCCCTGTTAGAAATTGGAATAAGATTCCTAATCTCTAAGATGGCTTTTGAGACTGGTTACGGGGGGTTGAAGGTTGAAGATCAAGATCAAAAAAAGAAAAAAAAAATATATATATATTAGCTCCCAGCAGAGTAAGAAACCAATCTAAAGTAACCAACAACACTGCAACTAAAACAGCCAGTTTTGCTTTTGGAGCTACTAACTGTAGTGCTGCAATACCGATAAGCACAACATCCCACCAATTACTTCAACATACACTAATTTCACCTATCCCCCATCAAATTTCATTTGAAACTTGTAAAAGTGCTTTTGTAAACTATGTCATAGAGTGCAACCTGCCACATACAGTACGCTTGGCGAGGACAACGTGTGCGCTCCACATAAGCTGAATGGCCAAGACCTCGTTAAAAAAGGGCTTAAAAAACAAAGTGTACCCCCCTTTTCAAGTTATTTCCACCAACAAAGCTTTAAAGACCTTAAGAAATCCTGTAGTTTTCTTCCCTGCCAATCAAAAAAATGATTCCAGACATTGCAAAAAAGAAGATGTTCTGGATTTAAGATTAAAAACTTTAAAACCAACGGGTCTAAATGACATGGTGGAATTCATACCAAAAGGGGGAATAAAAATCAAAATCATTTCCCCCGGGCCTCATTTTCATTCCTATTTATCTTTATTTTTCACCCAAAGGGGGCCACTCCTAGAAAAAAAAAAACCTAGGGTTATTTTCAGCCCCCGAAAAACAGATGTAGTAAACCCTGTCCATAAGCCAAAAAACCCTATTACTTTTACGACATAGCCCCTTTTTCTAAATTGTCAGTTTTTTTAATACCCGCCACCTTATTGGCAGTTTGTAATACCCCTCATCTTTATTTGGGCCCGTTTGTAATACCGCTCATACTTATTTTCTCCTTACAGCTTCGCATCACATGATTTATTATGGCCCCCAAAAATTTTCCATTAGTTTTCCCCCAAAACAGTAGCTCCCCCACCATTGGTATTCATAAAACCCGCCCAATCTGATTTTCATTTATATAGTAAGGCCCTCTTTACGGCGCCTCTATTTAATACTAAGATTGGTTTTTAGGGGGAAAAAGATTTTTAAAAAAAAGTTTATTTAAATTTTTTTTGAAGAAAAAATATTACTTTTATCGTAATAAAGTGAAAAGGTTCCCGTTCCATTGGTTCCAAAATAAATTAACATAATAATTTTAAAGAAACAACCTTTTTTATGTCTACTAATTTTAAAGTATAGCATATGTTTGTAATTATTAATGTTTTTTTTGTAAAATGTTGCCCAAACACCGTTTGTTGTTTCCCCCCGGGGAAAAGCTGGGAAAAAACTAACACCGGCAATTTTGATTGACTTATGGTCCAGCCAATCACACACTGACACGAACGATCTTCTTCACTTTGAGGCTTGTCAGTGATGAGCTTGATTGACATCTCAGCCCACGAGTCAATCCTTTTGATCTACCGATTGACGTTTCAGCCGGCCAATACAAAGACACCATTTCATTTAAATATCTCTGTAATTACTATATTGACATTACCCTTGAGAAAGTGCCAGTATACGGCAGGAAACGCGTTGGATTTTATTGTTCTTGGTTTTTAATGTTGCGAGGGTCGATCACCCCTGCATCTATTAAGAATTAAAGACATTTTATAATAAGTCAGCATCCTTGGCGTGCTTCAAAATTCCACGTGCGCCGGGTCCGCCATTTTATTCCTGTACCCAACAACATGACCTGCACTACTGTCACCAGATAATCCTAATATACCCCATGACATGATCTGCACTACTGTCACCAGATTATCCTAATATTCCCCACGATATGACCTGCACTACTGTCACCAGATTATCCTTATATAGCCCACGACATGAGCTGCACTACTGTCACCAGACAATCCTAATATATCCTATGACCTGCACCACTGTCACCAGATGATCCTAATCTATCCCATGATATGACCTGCACCACTGTCACAAGATTATTCTAATATATCCCACGATATGACTTGTACTACTGTCACCAGATAATCCTAATATATCCCACGATATAACCTGCACCACTGTCACCAGATAATCCTAATATATTCCACGACATGAGCTGCACTACTGTCACCAGATAATCCTCATATACCCCACGACATGAGCTGCACTACTGTCACCAGATAATCCTCATATACCCCACGATATGAGGAGCACTACTGTCAGCAGATAATCCTAATATATCCCATGACCTGCACTACTGTCACCAGATAATCCTAATATATCCCATGAGCTGCACTACTGTCACCAGATAATCCTAATATATCCCATGACCTGCACTACTGTCACCAGATAATCCTAATATATCCCATGACCTGCACTACTGTCACCAGATAATCCTAATATACCCCATGACATGAGCTGCACTACTGTCACCAGATAATCCTAATATACCCCACGATATGAGGTGCACTACAGTCAACAGGAAATACTAATATATCCCATGACCTGCACTACTGTCACCAGATAATCCTATTATACCCCATGACATGAGCTGCACTACTGTCACCAGATAATCCTAATATATCCCATGACCTGCACTACTGTCACCAGATAATCCTAATATATCCCATGACCTGCACTACTGTCACCAGATAATCCTAATATATCCCATGACCTGCACTACTGTCACCAGATATATCCCATGACCTGCACTACTGTCACCAGATAATCCTAATATATCCCATGACCTGCACTACTGTCACCAGATAATCCTAATATATCCCATGACCTGCACTACTGTCACCAGATAGTTCTAGCCTTTGCTTCTGGGTCTTGTCGGACTCTCTTGCTGAGATTACGTAGAGAAGAGGACAATCTCATGATCTGCATCCTACGA
>JAODAL010052762.1:22500-25765 GCA_025379985.1 Phyllomedusa bahiana
CTATCTCATATCTATCTCCTATCTATCTATCTATCTATCTATCTCCTATCTATCTATCTATCTATCTATCTATCTATCTATCTATCTATCTCATATCTATCTATCTATCTATCTATCTTCTATCTATCTATCCCATATCTATCTATCTCCTATCTATCTACCTCTATCTATCTATCTATCTATCTATCTATCTATCTATCCCATATCTATCTCCTATCTATCTATCTATCTATCTATCTATCTATCTATCTATCTATCTATCTATCTATCTATATATCTATCTATCTATCTATCTGTCTCTGTCTATCTGTCTATCTCTATCTGTCTCTATCTATCTGTAATCTATCTCTAATCTATCTATTTACATTGCTCAATAACAATGACAGCCATAGTACCCCATAACAGGACAGACACAATGCAGCCATATGACAATGGGAATCCCAGTGCCCAGGCAGGTTCCCGGAGGGCCGGGTCACACCGGGCCGATTGCTCCACTAGCGCTGCTCCTACCTAGTTCTTTTAATGTGAGCAGCGCCACTATGGAGGGCCGCCACTCCATGCCTCCGTGTCGGTACTGGTAGCATCAGAAGTCAAGGCACCAGGCCTGGACTGGGAATCTGCCTGACCGGGCAGATTCCCGGTGGGTTGGGTCACACGAGGCCGCTTGCTCCACTGGTGCTGCTCCTACCTAGTTCTTTTAATGTGAGGGCCGCCACTCCATGCTTCCGTGCCGGTACTGTCAGCATCAGGAGATGTCCTGACTCCTCCATCTACCAGTACCGACACCAGTAAGGAGAGACCTATGATGGTGCTCACCTTGTCACTAGTAGGAAAAGTAGTGAACTAGTGGGTGAGGAGGAGGCAGAGGCAACTCAGGATGGATCAAACAAGAGCAATGGCTGACTGGCTCTGCCTCCCCACTCATCCAGCTTGGAGCACATTAGCTACTGCCTACACCAGAAGGCAGCTCCTGCAGCTCCTCCTTCATGGTCTTACCAGGTGGTAAATATGTTTTTACTTTACTACCTACCCACCTGGTATCTTGTCTGCCTACCTACCCTCCTGGGATCTTGCCTGCCTACCTACCCGTCTGCACCCTTGTCTGCCTACCTACCCTCCTGGGATCTTGCCTGCCTACCTACCCGTCTGCCTACCTACCCACCTGGTATCTTGCCTGCCTACCTACCCATCTGCATCCTTGTCTGCCTACCTACCCACCTGGTATCTTGCCTGCCTACCTACCCTCCTGGGATCTTGCCTGCCTACCTACCTACCCACCTGGTATCTTGCCTGCCTACCTACCCATCTGCACCCTTGTCTGCCTACCTACCCTCCTGGGATCTTGCATGCCTACCTACCCATCTGCATCCTTGTCTGCCTACCTACCCTCCTGGGATCTTGCCTGCCTACCTACCCATCTGCATCCTTGTCTTCCTACCTACCCTCCTGGGATCTTGCCTGCCTACCTACCCATCTGCACCCTTGTCTGCCTACCTACCCTCCTGGGATCTTGCTTGCCTATTTAACCACCCAGCTGGGGTCTTGCCTTCTTACCTGCCTTCACACCGGGGGCCTTACCTAACTTTCTATGCACCTGGGGCTTTGCCTGCCTACCTACCCACCCACCTAGGACCTTGCCTGCCTTCCTAAACACCTGGGGCCTTGCCTGCCTCCCTACCCACCTGGGGTCTTGCCTGTCTAATTAATCATCCACCTGGAGTCTTGCCTGCTTACCTATCTACCCACCTGGGGCCTTGCCTGCCTACCTTACTCCTTTGGGCGCTGCCAGCCTACCTACCTACCTACCTACCTACACAACTGGGGCCTTACCTGCCTCTCTACCCACCTGGGGCTTTGCCTGACTAGGTACCTACACACCTGGGACCTTGCTTGACTAGCCACCTACGCACCTGGGTTCTTGCCTGTCTAATTAATCATCCACCTAGAGTCTTACCTGCCTACCTACCCACCCACCTGGGGCCTTGCCTGCCTACCTTACTCCTTTGGGCCTTGCTAGCCTACCTACCTACCTTAGTGGGGCCTTGCCTGCCTATGTACATTACTGGGGCCTTGCCTGCATATCTATATACCCACCTGGAGCCACGCCTGTCTACTTACCTACCTGCCTTGAATCTTCCTTGAATAGAACATCTATCTTCACCTGTCCCCTCGTCCCTCCACCAGCTGCACACCTGAAACATCATTGCTGCTGATCTTCTTGGGGTGCAAGGGACAGAGTTTACAATATTATTTTGAAGGGTACAAACCACGGCTGCAGCACAATCTCCAGGGGGTTGTTCCTCTGTTCACAGCACTTGTGCCTGCAAGCAGATACCCAAGCCACCCCAACTGCCCCTACCCTCCCACTGTGTTATGCGGCCCGGTGCCCACACAACATACAACCCCCACCTACCACCCTCCAGCCCCACTCATCACTCCAAGGGGAGTTTGTACAGAGGTATTGAAGGGAAAGGTAGAGGAGGAAATCAAGGATTCTAAGATATTTCTGTGCAAATTCTCCCGGGAAGTCATCATGGTAAATGGGATGGAGAAGAAAAGGAAACGACAACAACTCCCATCAGACAAGACGTCTCCTGTGAGTCCCTGATGTCAGGTGGTGTCTGAACTCTATCTGGTCTCTATATGGTGGTGTTGTAGGTTATACCTGAGCTGGTGTCTGACCTCTATGTGGTCTCTATATGGCAGTGTTGTAGGTTATACCTCAGCTGGTGTCTGACCTCTATGTGGTCTCTATATGGCGGTGTTGTAGGTTATACCTGAGCTGGTGTCTGACCTCTATGTGGTCTCTATATGGTGGTGTTGTAGGTTATATCTGAGCTGGTGTCTGACCTCTATGTGGTCTCTATATGGCGGTGTTGTAGGTTATACCTGAGCTGGTGTCTGACCTCTATGTGGTCTCTATATGGCGGTGTTGTAGGTTATACCTGAGCTGGTGTCTGACCTCTATGTGGTCTCTATGTGGAGTTGTTGTAGGTTATACCTAAGCTGGTGTCTGACCTCTATGTGGTCTCTATATGGAGGTGTTGTAGGTTATATCTAAGTTGGTGTCTGACCACTATGCAGTCTCTATATGGAGGAGTTGTAGGTTATATCTGAGCTGGTGTCTGACCTCTATGTGGTCTCTATATGGCGGTGTTGTAGGTTATACTTGAGCTGGTGTCTGACCACTATGTGGTCTCTATATGGCAGTGTTGTAGGTTATACCTCAGCTGGTGTCTGAACTCTATGTGGTCTCTATTGGGGG
>JAODAL010052763.1:0-25764 GCA_025379985.1 Phyllomedusa bahiana
ATAGTTCACCTTTCCCCTATTTTCTTTAGCAAGACAGTGGTCGTTTTGGAGGTGAGTTTGAGGTCGTTATTATGGTGGAATACTGCCCAGTGGCCCAGTTTCCGAAGGGAGGAGATAATGCTCTGCTTCAGTATGTCACTGTACATGTTGATATTCATGGTTCCCTCAATGAACTGTAGCTCCCCATAGTCTGCAGCACTCATGCAGTCCCAAACCATGAAACTCTTATCACCAAGCTTCACTGTAGGCAAGAAATACTTGTCTTTGTAGTCCTCACCTGGTTTCCGCCACACACATGCTTGGCAACATCTGAACCAAGTAAGTTTATCTTGGTCTTATAAGAACACAGGACATGTTTCCAGTAATCTATGTCCTTAGTTTGCTTGCCATCAGCAAACTGTTTGCGGGCTTTCTTGTGCATCATTTTTAGAAGAGGCCTTCTGGGATGACAGTCATGCAGACCAATTTGATGTAGTGTGTGGAGTATGGTCTGAGCATGGTCTGACAGGCTGATCCTCCACCCCTTTAAAATCTGCAGAAATGCTGGCATCACTCATTCGTCTATTTTGAAAATACAATCTCTGGATATGACGCTGAACATTTGCACTCAAATTCTTTGGTTGAGCATGGCAAAGCCTGTTCTGTTTGGAACCTGTTTTGTTAATCTGCTGTATGGTCTTAGCCCTTTTGCTGCAGCTCAGTTTCAGGGTGTTGGCAATCTTCTTACAGCCTAGGACACCTTTATGTAGAGCAACAAATCTTTTTTTCTTTTCAAATCCTCAGACAGTTGTTTGCCATGAGGTGCCATTTTGGACTTCCAGTGACCAGTTTGAGAGAGTGTGAGAGCGATAGCACCAAACTGAACACACTTGCTTCCCATTGACACCTGAGACCATATAACAATAACCAGTCACATGACACCGTGGAGAGAAAATGGCAAATTGGGCACAATTTGTCCATTTACACTTAACATTTAACGTTTGTTACCAGCGGTTTACACATTGATGACTGTGTGTTGAGTTATTTTGAGGCCACACCAAATCTACACTGTTATACATGCTGTTCACTGACTATTTTATATTGTATCAAAGTGTTATATCTTCATTGTTGTTTTATGAAAAAATATAATACAATATTCAAAAAAATGTGAGGGGTGTACTCACTTTTATGAGATACTGTAGTTGTTTGTATGTATGCATATAAAATATTTTATATGAATACATCTTTATAGACCCCGGGATCTCCATAATCTGCAAACACAGAGAAACAATTTAACCTCTCTTAGTGTCTCTCCAGGCCTCCATACTTTTTAGGGCATGATGTCCAAGCTATACTCTGTGTTGGTTAAAAACACATGCATGATTGGGTGTACTTGAGGGTGGTTAGAGGTGTGGCCTGATATCATATTTGGGTATCACTAGAGTTGTGATCTAGTGTGATGTCATGTGCTTGGAAGGGCCCTGTGCACTAATTTACACAGGTCATTTGAAGGGCACAAATTTATTCTAAAAACTTTTGTTTTTTTAGTTAAAACTGAACCGTAACAAATATGCTAACAAAACCTGTGGACTGTGCGGTGATTTTAATGGTGTTCCTGGATTCACATTAGATGGTAAGAGACCATATGAATTGTTTAGTATTGTTTTAAAAGGACTTATCTCTGGGGCAACCTTAATGAAGTATTAGAAGACTAAAATATAAACACTTTCTAAAATATGTAAAATTAGGAAAGCAATTCATCATTAAGGTTCTAACCCATTAACCCTTTAAAGGTACATCATAATGCCAGCAATGAGTTAAGGAGCAGGCTCACTCACTGAGCCCACTCTATAGGCGACAGGTGCTAGCTGTTTATTACAGCTAACATCTGCTGCTAGCAACAGGGAACGGAGCCAGCTCTGATCGCTGCTGTTTAATCCTTTAGAAGCCATGGAAGCCGCCATGGCTGTGACATCTGAAGGAATGAGAAAAAGTTCTCCCTACCATTCCTCCCCCTGTTCTCTCGCAACAACGAGATTGTGGGGAGTCAAGCGGTTGCTATTGGCAGCCAGAAGTCTATGTCCATGAAGACTTCTACGCCTGCCATATTACTGCTCCTATTAGCTCCTGTCTCAGACAGGAAGTATAAGGCGTGCCATCTGAAATATATTATATTATATATATATATATATATATATATATATATATTAATAAATATATATATATATATATAAAATAATATATAAATATAATATATATATATATATAATATAATACAATATATTTATATATCAGAAGGTGTACAAGAGACTGCGGCCTCTAATGGTTAAGTACCACTCCATGTCCAAGTGAAAAAATAAGAAAGAGAAGTTTCAAAAATAAGAAACAAAATATTAAATGCTCTAAACACTCCCTTTTTACAAATATATACAGTATATTAAAAAGTTACATGTAATTGGTAGCTGAAAAAGTCCAATCTATTAAAATATAACATAATTTATCCCATACGGTAAACACAGTACAAAAACATTCCTAACACGAAATAAGAAGGTTTTTTTTTATTGGAATACAAAATGCTCAAAAAGCTGCTTGTATCCCAAAATGGTACCACTGAAAACTATTCTTCAGCCCACAAAAAACGAGTTAGGAGAAAGCTGTAGGGAATGGCTTATAGGTAAACAGCTGAAACAGTAATGCAGTGTAAAATGACAACATAAAGTGTCAGTTCGTTCAAAGTAATAATATGTTCTGCATATTCAGGTAAACAGCTTGATCCAATACGATATGGGAATCTGCAAAAAAGGAATGGCCCAACTGAGGAGTGTCTAGATGTGCCCCCTTTACCTCCGAGGGACTGCAAAGACAAGGTAAAAAAAAAAAACCAGCAAGAACAGGTCTTCATTTTCTAGGGATATAAGTGATGGTAGCATAATATGTATTGTTGTTTGTTCTTTGTCTATTGTCTTGCCTATAATCATTACTCTATGTGACATATCTGCAATTCTAAGAAACTCTGTAAATCAAGTGAAATAGTGAAAACCATATATTGACTTACACACAGCGTGATATATGTCAGGGTTCACGCTGTGGGCCCTGCTCTGGACCCCGGACAGGTGCGTGTCCCTGTTGTGGCCCCAGCTTCCCCCGCTAGGGTGTACTCACCTTTCCTTACTCCTGCTCCAGTCCTCACTCCTGCCAGCGCTCTGTGTGCGCACGTTTTCTCTTTAGGGCGCAAGTGTGTCTGCTAGTCGGCATTTAAAGAGACAGTACTTTAAAGGGGTTCTCCGGGAAAAGAAGAAAACTAAGTACATAAACTAAATGTCTTAATGAAAAAAAAATCCTAAATATCTTTAATTAGAAAAGTCTGCTCGTTTTGTCTAGGGGATAATCATTAGAGAAGAATAAAATGGCCGCCGGGCTACTTCCTCAGCAGAAACCCATCCTACAGGAAGTAAGACAGACTTTGAGTTACTTCCTTGTTATGCTGACTGGCATCACTGGGCATGTTCTGTGCTCAGTCAGTCTGACACTTGCAGTATGAGGAATGGCTATGCAAAGTAAAAAGAAGACTGAGGGCTGTATACACACACATATGTATGTATTTGGTGTGAATATAGTATATAGAATCTACAGTTCAGCTGGGAGCAAGCGACTGGTTTGGGGAATGTAGTTTTCAGAAAGCGTGCGTAGCAACTGTAGCTTTGTCTACTCGCCCAGTGAAGAGAAAGTTCCAACAAAGCAATAATATACAATATAACAGCCTCTGTAAGTAGTTCACACACTGGATTGTGACAGATACCGTGTTTACCTGATAGTAAGACACCCCCGATAGTAAGACGTAGCGGTGTCTTAGGGAGGTCGCCTAATGTAAGACGTACCCCGAAAGTAAGACGTAGCGCGGCCTGATGACGTCATCTGTGCCTGTGCCGGGATGAGCGCGCGGGAGGCCGGAGCAGCGAGGAGGCGGCGCGGGGAGGACGGAGCAGCGGGGAGCCAGGTAAGTGTTTTTCTGCCTACAGCTGGCCCTATACCTGTCTACAGCTGGCCCTATACCTGCCTACAGCTGGCCCTATACCTGCCTACAGTTGGCCCTATACCTGCCTACAGCTGGCCCTATACCTGCCTACAGCTGGCCCTATACCTGTCTACAGCTGGCCCTATACCTGCCTACAGCTGGCCCTATACCTGCCTACAGCTGGCCCTATACCTGTCTACAGCTGGCCCTATACCTGTCTACAGCTGGCCCTATACCTGTCTACAGCCGGCCTTATACCTGTCTACAGCTGGCCCTATACCTGCCCTATATAAGACATAGCCCGAAAGTAAGACATACTGGGACTTTTGGGGGTAAAAAGAATGTAAGACGCTGTCTTACTATCGGGGAAACACAGTAGTTACTGCTTATCTTTAGTATTACTGCTCTATATGTTCTTAATTTTTGGGGTTTCTCACACAACCCATTTAATTACCCGGCTAATGGTCACTCACCACCTGGGACTTAAATAAATTCATGCCTCTGCTCTGGGTCAGTTTGTTGATATTTGTTGATGTATCCACATTGCTCCTGACCTCTGTTTGCTGTCCTGGTTTCTGTTACCTGCGTTCCTGACTTCCAATTTCCAAAGCTACCTACCTTACCCATATTGCTGATACCTGCCGTTATAACAGTCTGCTACCTATCTGGGACTCTGCTACAGTTTACGGTTGCACCTGCCTTGACCTGTCATCCCTTCCTTTACCTGTTGTCCTACATGTGGGACATCCACTGTCACCGCGAGTAGTCACGTCAGGGGTAGCGACCTGGGGGTTCCCCACAGTTAAGTCCATCCGGCCTTGCGACAGGCTCCAGTGAAAAATGGTTCCACATATCTGGCTCCAAACGTTACAATATATTTCAAGTGTTTAATGTAGATGATTATGGCTTGCAGCTGATGAAAGCCCAAAATTTCAGGATATCAGAAAATTAGGACAACATGAGAAGGGTAAATATTGTTGACTCAGGGTGTCATACGCAAAGGTTTCCTTTTCAATCATATTAGAATCATATTAGAATTTTTTGAGATACATTAGTAGGTACTCATGACAAAAACAATTTTGATTCTATACAAATATCTCTAGTGAGGCCACAATTGAAGTATTGTATACTATTTTGGGTGCCGATGTACGAAAAATACATTTCTTAGCTACAACAGGTGCAGAGAGGGGAGACCAAGTTGGTTAGGAGGATAGGTGGTTGGAAATACTAATACAGGCTATTAAAATTGAGGTTATTCAGCTTGAAAAAAAGTTGACTTTATTAAGCATGTACAGTACTAATATGTGAATGGACACTATAGAGATCTCTTGGGTGACCTTTTTACTCCTAGGCCTGTAACCATGGCAAGAGGAATCCTCTGTGTCTGAATGAACAAAAGTTTCGTTACTATAAGGAAAGAGTGATTATGCCACTTGCTGCCATAAGAGGTTGTGATGGCGGATTCATTGAATGAGTTCAGAAGGGCTTAGATGCCTTTTACTGAAAAATCTAATATTAGAGGTCATTGATACTAGAGTACATAGATGGAATGATGATTCAGAAATTCATTCTTATTGCCATATTTGAAGATAGGGAAGGAAGGAATTTTTTCTAGTGTGGGGCAATCAACATTTGCTTCACAAAGGTTTTTGCCTTCTTCTGGATCAACACAGTAGGGTAATAGGTTGGACTTGCAGGACTGTTATTTCTTAACCTTATGAACTATTTAATTATGTATTCATAATGTGGATGTTTCTATACCTAAGCAGTAAGGAAGGCAACATATTCTGTATGGAATGATCAAAATTATTTAAGGCAGTAATTAAGTTAAACCTTTAGGAGACCTGTCACATTGAACATAGTGTTTTGTTTGCTGGTGGCAGGCTATAGAGCAGGAAGAGCAGATTGGTATATAGCTTTGGGAAAAGATGTAATAGAATTTGTATTTTATTCAGTTAAATGTCTGCATAGTCTGGGTTAGGGAGTCCAGCATTATCAGTGATTGACAGCTATTTATGTATACACAGTCGCACAAGGTAGGGTGTCAATCACTGACAAAGCAACCCACTGGACTCATTGACCCATAATAAGCAGGGATTTAAATGGATAAAATACTGAATATTTTGCTTCATAACTATATCTCTCTGCTCAGCCATTCCTACTTTCTGCTAGCAGCAGATCAAATAGCGTGATCACTGTGACAGGTTTCCTTTAACATAAAAGGTTTCTAACAGCCACAACAACCACCATGTAGAACAAAAATACACAAACATATAACAGTGGCGCGTCAAACATCTAGCAGCAATCAGCCCCTACTTAATATTTACTCCCAGCAGTAGTTACCAGCTTAGGGGAAATACTAACAATCTATTGATGCCAGATAACTGTAAACGGTGAAGCCCTAAATGATCAAATATACAGTAGTGTTATTTGAAGGATCTACCCTTTGATGAATTCCAACACAAATTGTGACACTAACTAGAAAGACCCCTGTCCACCAGTTGCTCTAAAATAAAGCAGAAACATTTATCACAGACCATCCATATATGCTGGAAATAGTGTTGGACTGAGCTGCCTAGGGCCCACCAGTGGAATTTCATTCTGGGAGCTCACTAGTGGAGTTGATTCTGGGGGCTCACCCTACAGCTACTGTATATGCCTCTTATACTTTGCCTCTTGCTTGCTGCCTCTCCTAAGGATGTACTAGTATATGCAGTTTAAAAGAAACTCCAGGTCTGCTATGCTCAGGGGCCCACTGAGGGTTTTCCCTGTTTCTCTGTGAGTCATTCCGAGCCTCGACGTGATGGGGATGCTTCTCCTCATGCTGGTGCAACCATACAGTTTTTTAGGACATTTCCGTACCAGAAAATAAAAGGGGTTGTCAAGTCCTTTAAAATTATTTTTAAATGGGTTGAGACTGGGAATACATAGAGAAAAGTAATACTCATCTCCTTGTCCTGAGTTGTTGCTGGTCTGAAGCCACCCTGGATCCATTCCTCTATGCTTCTAGAATGTTGTGCTAACACATAGGATATGGTTGCACAACATTATAATTAAATAGTGCATGAGCATCTACTGTGTGTTTTGAGGACAACCTGGAAGTGTAAAGAGGCGGAACCCAGGGTGCTTTGGAGTGGCAACAGCATGGGACATGGGGAAGAACGTATATATTATTTTTTCCTCAGTCTGGTACTATTTAAAGATAATTTTAAGGGACTGGACAACCCCTTTAATACGCCTTTTCCCCTGCCCTTCTATGTCCTAACAGCATCAGCAAATGTATTGTCTCCCCTAGTCAAGTCATTAAGCCTGCTTGTATGACTATGCTTGCATTACAGTTGGGTAGACTATGAGTCTCAAAGGCAAAGAGACCGAGCTGTAATTTCACTATTGTTGGTCTCATTTAATTTAGTTCTCTTCTACTAGACTGAAACGAATATTTTATGCAAAATATTACTGATAAAAGCAAATGAGCTTCATATCATAAACATAAATGTCTTTGTTACAGGATGAAATATGTAAGAATATTATGACTTCTGCAGCCTTCTCCGAGTGTAACTCCATCTTGAACCCTATGGACTACATAGATGCTTGTGTGCAGGATTTATGTCACTGTGATAATGAGCACACTATAGATTGCATGTGTAGCATGGTTGCTGAATATTCACGGGAGTGCACTCACTCTGGAGGAGTTCCTGGGAACTGGAGAACCTCAAAAATGTGTCGTAAGTATAAAGAAGCATATACATATAGCATACATAGGTCCATATATATTTGGACACTGACACAGTTTACTGAAACATTCAAGTTATAGCTATATAATGGAAATAGACATAAAGTCCGGACTTTCAGTTTTCATTTGAGGGTATCCACATTAAAATTGGATGAAGAGTTTAGGAGTTTCACCTCCTTAACATGTGCCATCCTGTTTTTAAAGGTACAAAAAGTAACTAGACAATTGATGCAAAGGGTGTTTCATGGGCAGATGTGGGCAATTCCTTCATTATTTCATTCTCAATTAAGCAGATAAAAGGCCTGGAGTTGATTTGAGGTGTTCGCATTTGGAATATTTTGCTGTGAAGAAAACATGCAGTCAAAAGAGCTCTACATACAGGTGAAACAAGCCATCCTTAAGCTGCGAAAATAGAAAAAAAAAACAATCTGAGAAATTGCTACAATATTAGGAGTGGCAAAATCTACAGTTTGGTACATCCCGAGAAAGAAAGAAATCACTAGTGAACTCATCAACGCAAAAAGACCTGGATGCCCATGGAAGACAACAGTGGTGGATGATCAAAGAATAATTTCCATGGTGAAGAGAAACCCCTTCACAATAGCCAACCAAGTGAACAACACTCTCCAGGATGTAGATGCATCAATATCCAAATCTGCCATAAAGAGAAAACTGCATAAAAGTACGGTTAACTGCACAGTGCAAATCACTCATAAGCCTCAAGAATAAAAAGACTAGATTGGACATTGCTAAAAAAATCTAAAAAAGTCAGCACAGTTCTGGAAGAACATTCTTTGGACAGATGAAACCAAGGTCAACCTCTACCATAATGATGTAAAGAAAAAAGTATGACAAAGGCGTGGAATAACTAATGATCCAAAGCATACCTTCATCTGTAAAACACGGTGGAGACAGTGTCATGGCTTGGACATGCATGGCTGCCAGTGGCACTGGGTCACTAGTGTTTGATGATGTGACACTGGACAGAAGCAGCCAGATGAATTCTGAAGTATTCAGAGGTATAATTTGTGCTCAAATCCAGCCAAATGCAGGCAAAATGGTTGGCGTTTCATAATACAGATGGACAATGACCCAAAACAAGTTAAAGCAACCCAGGAGTTTATTAAAGCAAAGAAGTGGAATATTTGTGAATGGTCAAGTCAGTCACCTGATCTGAACCCAATTGAGCATGCATTTCACTTGTTAAAAACTAAACTTCAGACCAAAAGATCTACAAACAAACAGCAACTGAAAACCACTGCAGTAAAAGCCTGGCAGAGCATTAAAAAGGAGGAAGTACAACATCTGGTGATGTCCATGAGTTCACGACTTTAGGCAGTCATTGCCAACAAAGGCGTTTCCACCAAGTATTACAAATTAATTTTTTATTTACTATTATTTTATTTCTCCAATTACTTTTGAGCCCTTGAAATTAAGGGATTGTGTTCAAAAAATGATTTAGTTCCTCACATTTTTATGCAATCATTTTATTCAACCCACTGAATCAAAACTGAAAGTCTGAACTTCAACTGCATCTGAATTGTTTTGTTTAAAATTCATTATGGTAATTTACAGAACCAAAATCAGAAAAATGTTGTCTCTGTCCAAATATTTATGGACCTCACTGTAAGGCTATGTTCACACGGCTTAACTGGGGGGCGTAATTCCGCCCCGCAATTACGGTGTGTGGCCGGGGGCGGGGCGGGAGCGGGGGAGCGAGCGGGGGGCCGGCACTTCGCCGGCCCATAGACAGTCATTGCTAGCGGCGCGTATACGCCGCTAGAAAGTGACCTGTCAATTATCTCCCCCCTCGGCGTATTCGCCGAGCAGGGAGAGGAGACGTAATGCATAGCACTTCGCCGCGTAATTACGGACTGAATTATGTCCCAGAATAAGCTGTGTGAACATGGCCTTACAACTAAAAAGCAATACAAATAGAATAAAAATAGTGGGGAGTTTTTTAAGATCATAACACATGTATGTACATTTACACACAACAGACCCTATGCATGGTCACACTGCAGAACCTTATATAGAGGAATGGAACTGATTTTCAGTCAACAAATATTCAGCATGGGAATTTACTATTATATACAATTACTGTAAGGATAACTGGCCATTGATTTTTTTAGGCTTTGATTTACTTTTTTTATCTACAAAACTTACTTAGACCTGATTGACTTGTAATAATTAAATAGGATTTAATAGGATTCATTAAAAAGGAGTTATGTATCTGGCCTATCCCAATATGGTAAAGAGCAGGATGTGACAGACGGAGAAAAACTGAGCTTTGTGATGAAGCATTAAACAGCACTGAGTAATGAGTGTCCAAGTATTGCACAGACACATAAGGTCTGTTAGAGCTCTGTAGCCTCTTGTTGTACTATCAAAAGCCAGGTTCACACAACATAAAAGTCCAATGTGTTGACATATCAGATTTCTGAGGATAATTTTTACTTACAGAGGTTTTATTCTGAAGAGGGTTAGCCCCATTGAAATGGGGAAAACCCGTGTCATTCCTTCCCGAGATGGATACAATAAGGATCCGCTCAAAAGAATGAGCATGATTATTCAAATTTTTTTTTTTTCAAACCAATAAGGGTAGAAGATCTGCATTGTAGTTCTTTGTGTGAGCTGCCCATTCAAGTAAAAGACAGTCAGTTTGCATGAGGATTTTAATGAGCAATCCAAACAGGAATGAGAGTTGAATTCCCTGTTAAAATCCATTGTGTGAACATTCCCTAATAGATGAATATCAGTAATATGAATTCTACCAATGTACATGATAATTTGTGAGATATCCTGTAGACTATTTCTGCTACATTAATCCGTATGATAATTTCTAACCAGATTTTAATGTCTTGATATTCCCCCAGTCCCGCCATGCCCTTTTAATATGGTACACCAAGAATGTGGCTCTTCTTGCCCAAATACATGTTCCAATACAGAAAGGGATATGATTTGTGAAGATCATTGCACAGAAGGATGCTCTTGTCCTCCTGGTAAGTTGATTTCTATCTATTATAACTGTTGAGTCTTTTATTTACCATTTCAAAATGTCTGAAGCTTTAAGAGTTACTCTCACTACAAAGATGAGCGTTGTATAGTTGCATCACATAAATACAAGTAGCTTTGTAATTGCAATGAATTTAAAATAATGGTCAGTTCTCCTGTAAATCATGTATACTCTGCTCTGATAATATCTCGGAGTAGATGTGGTGACCTGTAGTGATCAAGACAGGGATTGGTTGCCAGTGTTGGACACGTCATCTTGACACTTATCATGGACGGATAATCGGGGCTGCACATTTTAGCGTGTGCGCCGTGCAATTACAGCCTACTAAATAAGGATTCCTTATACTGTCGTGTAATGCTCAGTAGCCCTGAATAATTTTTCAACGTCTGTGTTGGTGCAACCAACAGAGGCTCTCTCCACCAACCCAACGCTATGGACGAATCATTACCATATTATAGATATAGATTGTCATAACTGGGAGCTGATATTTGCCCTGATCTATAAAAGGATGTTTCTAAGATTTTTATTTGTTATTCTCCTAAGAAAATTATTATTTTATAACCCCATTGATTCCAGGGCGCTGTATATTCAAAAGGGTTACATACATACATAAGTCACACAAGTACAATGGTGACAATATGTGACTAACAACTGGTACAGAGGGAAAGAGAACCCTGCCTGCGAGAGTTTACTGTACAATCTACAAGGAAGGGGCACACAGAAGGTGAGGGGCAGACAATCAACTGAAGGGCTTGAGCCCCGCCTGTAAGAACAACACATTCATTAGCACATGTAGTTTTCCTTTCCTCTCTTACATTAAGAAAACCTGCGAATTAAATTTTTTCTAGAATGGTCTGTACTTCCCTGTAGGGCTCAATACAAGCCCTACAGCTGATTTCTTTGTGTGAATGGTTTTTAAAAATCAATAACAAAGGCAGCATTTATTTGTGGCATTGTGAGCAGAACGGACTATGTATTCACTATCAGTGGTGAGGCAGTACCTCAGCTTTAGGCTGTCTTCACATGACAAGCATTTCAAGTCAAAACCATGTGGATTCCAACTTGAAATACTCGTCTCAGTCCAAAAGTAAACCATTCCAATTGGCATCAATAGTAAATATCCATTGTAGTGCATATAACATGTATGCAATGTGGTCGGTTTTTTGGCATAAATAAACTTTGGTCGGAAAACACATGGAAATTTAAGGCCTCATGTATAAAAACTGACTAGATCTAAGTTTTCTTTGTTGCCCTTAGGAACCAATCAGAACCCCCCTTTCATTTTTTCAGAACACTATATGAAATGAAAGGGAAGCTTTGATGGTTGCTATGGGCAACAAAGAGAGCCTTAGACCTATACAGTTTTCATGTATTAGGCCCTAAATTTCCACTCGTCATTCAGTTTTTTATGGTGAAAAACTGACTGCCAAGCATACGTGTTGTATGCACTACAAAGGATATTTTCTATTGAGGCTCTTACTATTGATGTCAATGGACATGGCTAAAAACCTTATGTAAAACGCACTCAAAACATTTGTATGTGTTTTTTTTACGAGAATATGCAACCAAAACCATATAGAAATGAGTGGGACTAGCATCTGACTGTAAACCACGAGTAAAAAAAAAATGACCTTTAATCTAAATGCATTAACGTGAAATACTTGTTGGAAACTACTTCTTCCAATGCAGTTTTCAAAAGCAGAATTCAACAAGTAAATTTTACTTGTCGTCTGGACATACACTTACAGTAGTATAACTCTATATTCATAGTGCTTTCTTTTACAATTTTCACATAAAACATAGTGGCACACATATCACTAAAAGAAAATATAAATATTAGCCCTCTCCAAAACACATATCACTGTTACAAAATAGAAAGCTAAAACTAAACTTTTAATATATAAAATCTAACTTTTACTAAAAGAATAAGAAACAGCATATGGGGTTCAAAATGTATCAACCATCATCATCAATAATGATTAAGACACATACATATCTTAAACATGAAGCAAGAAAATAAATCTCACAGGAACATACGATGCATAACTAACACAGTGAAGATAATAGTCACCACTCACGTAATCTATACTCCAGAATAGACTCATATACTCTTCTGTAGATCCTCAGTAGATACCCCAGGAAAAGTCTCCTCTTCTTATGAGCAACAAATAATGTGGCAGGGTTACAACAATTCCCTGCCCTATTATAGCCCTTATTTGACATGCAATCCTGGTTGGGGTCCCATCCCAAAAAGGGCGCCCCCACCCTTTGGTGGCTCACAATACAAATTACTAGCTCTAGAAATGAGCATTTCCTTGAAAAAAGAAAAAAAGTTCCAAAACAGACAAAAAAAGATAGTAATAGCCCGCAGGCCTCCAAAATATAAATAACCCAATGTGTTATTTATCGCAGCAAAACTTTAGGAGTCTTTAGGGTGAACAGCTTTTTGGAGATTTCCCAATCATATACACTTTAGATGCTGGAAACAATAGCGTGGTCTACAAAAAAGACTAGGATACGTTAGGTGTATGTCAAGATAACTGGCATTATACATCAATAACTTTTTAAAGACATCTTGACGGATTCCATCAACTCAGGCTAAAAACCTAATAGGGCTTGATTTATCAAAAGTGTCTAACAGAAAGTTTTTCTTTGTTGTCCATAGCAACCAATCAGAGCTCAGTTTTCATTTTTTCCAGAGCAGGTAAGAACTGAAAGTTGAGCTGATTGATTGCTATGGACAACAGAGACAGTCCTACTTTTGATGTGATTGGTGCCTAATAGGTAGACTTTGTCTAATGTGATTTGGGCCTTTTGTTATCCATCTGCTCAACATTTGAAAATGCACATTTTCTCTTTCCATGTCGGAGAAAGACAGAACTTAACTGGTATAATGCTGGAGACACACTCAGTACTCTTACCCATTTACTTGTGCATCTCAAAAGATTTGAATATCACTGAAAAGATTATTGATATCAATAATTTAAGTCAAATAGAGAAACCCATATATTGTAGAGACTCATTACAGTATGAATATAATGCATTTGTGAGTCATATAGCAAATAAAAAGAGTCCTGGAGAATGATGTTCTAATTTTTTTAGATGCACTAGTAGTTCTTAATCATATAACAGATTTTCATCTGAAAAATTGTTATGGATCTGTGGGACATACCCTTAGATGGATTTCAATGTAGTTTTGGAAGTAGATTAACCCTACTCCATGGAGCTAATCCATGTTCTGTGTACTCGATGCAGTTTTTGACACAAAGTCTCGATGTAAAATTAACTGTCAGTAAGGGACAATTTAGGTCAAGTAGGATTCCTTTTAAGATATAAAGGGACACAGATTCCTGGCAAAATGTATGTGGATTTAGGCACCGAATGCACGTAGATTCTGTATCAAAATTTGCTTGAAATTCCCCCATGTGAATAAGGCCTAAGATGTCTGCTGACTTCTGACCATTGCCCATTCTCAGACAAAAAGAAAGAAACCCTAGCTGTACCTCTGCTCATCTTGGTTTTAGACTGTTGCATTTTTGATGGGGATTGGTAGGTTTCTGATAATTAACTGGGAGCTTATAACTCCTTACTGACAATGGATGTACTCGTACTTCCTATTGTCGTTAAGCTCCTATGTAACTAGATTACTCAATAAGTCTGCTACATAATAGGCGGGTGCCAGTTGCAGCTGACACCCGCCGCTAACAGCAGGGTATGGAGCCGGCTCCGATCCCTCCTTTTTAACCATTTAAACTGTGCAGCGATTCCAGCATCTAAATTAATCTGAAATGGTGCTACACAATTTTTCTCCTTCTGATCGGCACCCCCAAGGTAAGATGTTCGCAGGATGCTGATTGGTTACTATGTCAACTGAAAACTTAATGAAGCCTTCATTAGCTACCGTAATAAGGGTTCCAATACTTCCTGCCCAAGGAAGGAAGTAATGGAACTGCACACCCCTCTGCGTTTTTTATAGACTGCAGAAGGGTGTACAAGTGATTGAGTGCCCTGGTGATCAAATATTCTAGGGGGACTAAATGTTAAAAAAAAAAAAAAAAGAGAGAAAGTTTAAAAGTTTAAAAAAGTATGTTAGTTTCACTTACCTTTTGCCATTTTACAAAGAGAAAACCAAAAAGTTATACAAAATTGGTATCGCCACATCCATAAAAGTTCACTCTAATAAAATACAACATCATCATTCATGTAAGCTGAAAACTGTAGAAGGAAAAAAAATCTAAATGCCAAAATTTCGTTTTTTTGGTTATCTCATGTACCCTAAAAATTGGAATAGAAAGTTATCAAAAACGTACTTGTATCCTAAAGTGATAACAATAAAAACTTTACTTCAGTCCACAAAAAAATCTCCCTCACTCGGGTACATTGGTGGAAAAAACAAAAAGTTGCTGTTTGAGTTTTTTAAAAGTACTAAAATATAATGAAACCCTACATATCACCAGAATCGTATCGCACTTCAGAATAAAGATAACACTTTATTTATATTGAAAAGTGAACGCCAAAAAAGCAAACCCCCTGCTTCCCACGTGGAAGGAAAAAAAAAAAAGTTATGGCTCTTGGAAGGTAAGGAGGAAAAAAATGAAGAGCCAAAAAATGATGACTGACTGCAAGGAAGGGGTTCAGGAATGGATAGGAGGAACTCGAAGGTACTATTACATAAAGACGACGTAACTTTTCTCTATTAAGATATATTGTCATCACATAAACTATTGATTAATACAAAATAATAATTGCTACATTTTAAATGTTTTCATTTTCACTTCTTATCTAATTAAATAAAAACTTTTTTTAAATTTTTTTTTAGGAACTGTACTTGATGACATTAATAACACGGGCTGTATCCCTCAAGAGCAATGTTCCTGTGTCTATAACAGTGAGACTTACACACCAGGATCCTCTTTCAATACTCCATGCCGAGAATGGTAATGACAATTGTATAAACATAACAATGTGACAATGAAACAATAACTGCATTCATAGACAGTGAGCGTGTCCAATGATTTCATTGTTGTCTTACCAGTAATGTAAATATTAAATGACTAATTTAACAAACCTAGAAATCTGATATATTACAATACTGTAAAAAGTGACAGAATTCCATGTTAATTGAACAAAAGGCAACAATATGTTGTTACATTATTTTACCCTTTTTTCCCATTGTTATTTTTGTGATTATTAAACATGTATTCGAATCTGTAATCTGATTACTGTCCCCAAAAGTATCACTATTTCAGTTACCACAAATAACAGTAGTTTAATTCAGGTCAGCCCAATCTACATGTGGCTGAATTTGCAGAAAAATCATCCCTAGTCTTAAAGGGTTTTTCGTACCATAGCAAATTGGCCTCTTTTTGTGCTTTGTAATTAAATAATATTTTTTTCTAATAGAAGCTATTAAAAAGACGGGCAATTTGCTCACTATTTGTTTTGCTTCACTCCAAGGCTTCCTCCCTGATTACTTACTATAATTCCCAGCATCCGCTGTGAGCGATGGCTAGAAGTACAGCGTCATATTGATGTTGCAGGTGGCTGGGATAGCATGTATGTGCATACTAACACATACTCTTTGCATCCTTGCCACTGCTACTGCCTGAAGCTCATCACCTGCATACAGGCAGTCCCCGGGTTGTGAACGGGGTAGGGACTGTAGGTTTGTTCTTAAGTTTGTATGTAAGTCGAAACAGGTATCTTTATTAAATGTAACCCCAGCACAATAGGTTTTTTTCAGTTTTGGATAGTGCAGGGAAGAGTTTTTACATTTGTTTTGCCGTCTGTGCCCCTGTTAAGAAGATTTCGCCTCATGTGCTGCTATGGCATGCTGGAATTTGTCATTCCACAGCTACTATCTGCTGTGGAACATGGAACTACAAGTGCCAGCATGCCCCATAATTCTCCATTTGTAACTAGGGGACAGATGTAAGTTGGAACGGTGTATGTTGGGGACTGCCTGTATTAGAAGTGTTTTTGTAAATACTGGGCCACATGTATGAAACTGTTTAGGTCTAAAACTCACTCTTTCGCTCATGTTGGCAAAAAAGTGAGTTTTAGACCTAAACAGGTTCATACATGTAGCCCACTATTGCAATGAGTGGAGGGACTAAAAAGCCAGGGATTGCAGTACTGCTTTGACTGACGTTGTGGTCCTGATGTGTTTCTATAGCCGCATGTATAGGGAAGCGGTGCTTCTCTTTACCTTTAAAAAAATCCTTAAATGAGGTTACATTTAAAACATAACTTTTACTAGTACCATATTAATAAGCATGAAAAGAATACAACACCCCATTTAAAACAGGGTACATTGATAATTCTTTAAAATACAGCATGTAATTACCTTTTGTTTGATATAGCATTATTCACAAAGGGTTAATAATAACTCATGTGACCAAGATACTGTCCTGATGTTATGCCAGGTAAGTTTCCTTTAGTTTGCCATACACAGGTCCAGCTACAGAATACAGGGCAGATTGAAGGGAAGGTAATTTTTTCTATTCTGAATCCTCCACGGAGGCTAACACAGCCCTACACTATAAAAAATATACATACAAGTGCCGTTTAACAAATCATGCCCTAGTTGCGTCCCAACGTGTTTCCCCCCTTCTAGTTGCAGTCCTGCAGGGGAGAGAAAAAAGCATGTGGGCAAACTGATGTCGACAGCATGGAAGCCTGATATAGCACCTACTCACACTACCTTACATCGGCATTTTTTTAAATAAAACACTTTAAAGGGAACCTGTCACATAGGTTATGCCCCCCTTGCTGAGGGCAGCACAAGCTAGTGTCAGACCTGCTGTTTCCAGCGCTGTGTCCCTTATTCTGTAAGATGCAGCAGTTTTAGAGCATTTACCCCTCAAATCTTATTCATGAGCAGGTGTTAGCCCTGCCCACCTGAGGCTAGCCCCGCCCACTGACACTTATTCACATGTTTCTACCTATTCAAAGTAATAGGTTTGTCAGTTCAGGTGGGCGGGGCTAGCCTCCGATTGGCTGGGTTTGAAAAAAACTGACTTTTGAAGGACTCTTCGAATGACTCTTCTGGCTGAAAACTGCAGATTTGAGCATTAAATACACGAAAACTACAGCATTTTACAGAATAAGGGACACAGCGCTGGAAACAGCAGGTCTGACATTAACTTGTGCTGTCCTCAGCAAGAGAGGCATAAACTAGGTGACAGGTTCTCTTCAAAGGGGTGTTCTCATCAATTTTTTCCAGATCTGTGGCCAGCTTTTAGCTTGCCATGTGCCAGCCACAGAAACCAGGGAGATGGTCGACTATGCACAGTTCTCCTCATTCATTTCTTTGGGAGTTCCGAGAACAGTCAAGCCCACTCACTCAGCTGTATTTGGAACTTCCATAGAAATAAATAGGGAGAACTGCACAAGCATGGTCATCTCCCAGGTCTCTGTGGTCAGCATGTAGCAAGCTACATGCTGGCCACAGCATCGGAAATGGAGAGATAGACTAGGATGGCAATCAAAAGTGTCGACTCAGAATGGATAGCCAGTTGCGCTTGAGCATGAGTCTACATTCTGTTCTATGGGATGCCCGAGTCATAGGGGGACATTATGAAAATGATCTTGGTGTAAGATTTTCCTTGTTGCTCATAGCAACTAATCAGAGTTCCCCTTTCATTTCATTTAGTGCTCCGATTGGATGCCATGGGCAAAGTCTTAGACCTAGGTCTTAGACCTAGACAGTTTTCATACATGAGGCCCATAGTCTCTACTCTTACTAATAATGGTGAATGTAAAAGTTCTAGAGATTGCAGATAGGTTTCATCTAATTCCTCTTCCCTACACTACAATGATAGATATAGAAGAATCTGATCGTATTTTACAATATTTTTGAACTCTATGTTTTTTTTTCCCTAGCACATGTTCTAAAGGGAAATGGAAATGTAAAGAATTGCCATGCACAGGAACTTGTTCAGTAGAAGGTGGATCACATATCACAAGCTTTGATGGGACCCATTACAGTATGAATGGGGATTGCAGCTATGTGCTTGCTAAGGTAAGATATAGTGAAGCCTCCAATATAATGTCACAATAGTGTAGCAATACATGAAAAAACTGAGATTCTTAGTTCACACGTTTTGATCAAAAAATGTTTGGCTTAAACATTTTTTGATCAAAACGTGTGAAATAAGAATCTCAAAGTTTTTTTCATGTATGGTAGATAGTATAAATGCTTCTTTAGGGATTTCCATGTATTGTATAGCCCTAATAGTGTAGCAATGGCACATTCCAAACAATGTCTTGTGTTTAGTGCTCCACTTTGAAACTCGGTCTCTTTCAACCTTAATCTAACTATTTCGATTTGGATCATCTTTTTTGGTGATAGTCACCAAAATATTTAATCATAACCTTAAAGAGGTTTTCTCACCAGGCTATTTCACTGAGTCACAAGCTGTGTTACACTCACTCTGTCTCCTCAGGCTGTGGATTGTTCTACAGCAGTGATTAGCATATCTACTATTTCTGTAAGTAGTTGAGCCCTTACACTGACAAGTGCAGGAAATATTCTCTCTTTAGTAAACACAAGGTACATGTGCTGTGAGGACTGAAAACAATGGCTTATCTGTTATATTGTTAGAGATAATTAGTATGCTCTGGAGCGCAGTCCATCCATGGGGTGATGTCACTTTCTGCTCTAATCGCTCTGCTCTAATCAGATAACAGAGTTAAGGTCAGGGGACCAGGTAACCAAAGAAACCTGTGTGCAGTCAAAGGACATAAAATTTATTTTATCTCACGATAAAAGTAAAATCTATTGACCAATATCTTAAAAAAAAAACCTTTTGCCCTAAATTGAGCCTATGGTTAGAGGTTTTTACTGGGTTTAAATAGGTTAACTTAAAGGGGTTGTCTCGCTACAATGATTGGGTTTTAATTAAAAGATCTTTAAAAAAAAACAAGCAGTTTGCAATATATTTTCATTCAAATGTCCTACAATTTTTAGTTATCCCTGGTATTTCTTAATAGGTGTAGTTCCCCAAATTAGGTCTGTAAAGGGGTGTTTATTAAGTTTTAGCGGAATTTCACAGAAAATATCCTAATGAGGCTTGTGGTTGAGTCAAATAGTGCACTAGGGCCCCAGATGGGATTTCTCTAAAAACAGTAGAATTAATAACAGGAGGATCAATATTAAGTTGCATTTTTTTGATAATATTTACTGAATTCTAATAATGGAAAATATGCAAATACAGTGAAATTTTGAATTTTACCTCCACTTTTAATTTCTGTGAACACCTAGAGGGTTATAAAAACCCAAAAGGTTTTTTTCTTTAAGGGGAAAACCCCAAACAGAAAAATGGACTGATTCCTAAAAAAAAATCCATGTTGAAATGTGAACAATTGTTACCAAATTTCTAAGCCCCCTAATGTGGTGAAAAAAAGACATTTAAAAAATGATGAAAATTAAAAAAGCAAAGGAAAAATAATAATAAAAATTTTTGTGTGGTTAAGTTTTCTGTTTTAATGAAGACTTTTCTGAACTTTGAAAATTGCAAAATTGTTCCCAAAATTTACCAAAAAAACAAAGGGTTTATGGCCCAAATTATTGTATTTAAAGTACAATGTATTATAGAAAAAAATTCTTTGAATTCTGGATAGGTAAAAGATCAAAAAAGTTATTCCACATAAAAAGGGCACATGTCAGATTTCAAAAAAGGGCTCTGTCAGGGAGGTCAATACTGGCTGTGTCAGTAAAGGTTGAAGTTCAATAGTATTGTAAACTAGTTTTTAACGTTCTATGAAATTCGGTTTCATAGGTTTTTTTGTTTTGCAGTATGTTCTTGAAAATGTTTCTTCTGCCTTATGAGCGATACAATATTTGTACCTTATCTTTTCTCGGCAGCACAACACTGGCAATGATTTCACGGTGCTTGTGGAGATGCAAAGATGTGGAATCACTAATGAAAAGTCATGCTTGACGACTGTAGTTTTAGGCTTTAAAAACGGGGATACTGTAAGTATCTGTATGAGTAAGGACATCATTATTTTATTCCAAAGAATCTTATAGAAAATAAAATTTTATTATTATAAGCTAAGCAAACAGCTATAGCCATATCTGAGGAGATAAACTTACATCTTTTGTTTCTTTTTATTGTACGGGTTTCGGTTTAATAAAATTTTTCTTTTGAGGGTGCACCCGAAGTTATTTTGTTTCTGCCATAAAAATGAAAAACAGTGTGTATTGAATAAATCCTTACTACTGAACCTCTAGGGTATGTCCACCTGTCCAATCTGTCGGATTCTTCTGTTAAACTTATTTCCCTGTTATTTTATGCGATTTTGGTGTTTTTTTTCCCGCAAAAGTGTACCCTTGTTTCTTGTGGTTTTGGTTTTTGGATCCATGTTAAAAAAACAATACAAAATATTTTGGGCACAAAAGGGGACTTTTTTAACATTGGCGCTGACGGACGTTCTAAATAGTTTTAGGTGTTTAAAAAGTGCCATAATGATGAACCTGTTTTTTTGGGAGGTAAAATATTTGGGCAGTTAGTGTCATTCAACAAATTTGCTCAGGCAGGCCCTTTACCCCGGTTGGCTGTTTTAATGTTTTGTGCCCTTGGTTTGGCATCAAGAAAACTAAAAATTTTTTCAAAAATTTGAAAGTGGGCAAGCCCCGGAACGCTCAAAAATTTGGTGCATTTAAAAAAATTGTCCTTTTCCATTACAAAGGCACTTTTCGCACCGAAGTTTGGGGGTGCGCCTGTTCATCATTCTTTTTGGGGGTTAAGTTTCCCAGAAAAAACCCGCGCCCCATTCATACACGTCGCCCAAGATTTGTAGCCACCCTCAAAGTAAACTCCCACGCTTCTTCCGTGTGCAAAGAATGAACATGTTCAAAGTCTTTTGACAGGAAAAATAACAACCACTGAAAATACGCGTTATACAAACTACAACACATATTTTTTAATGATGTAAACAGAAATGATTTACTTTTGGTTTTAGATGACTATTTCTAGTCAGCATCCACGTGCATTTGGACTTGAAATACTCGTAGTGTGGACATAGTCTTATACATCTATGGGTTTATACTGTAACTTTATATGCTTCTAAGCAAGACACATAGGGCAACATGTATGAAAGGGTTTTTCACCCTTTTTCTGGCATACAATACAGCTAACTGAGCCGGCTACGATGTCTAATGCGCCTAATGAATGTGTTAGGCACATTGTTAGTAAGACTCAACACCTTCATGTAACATGAAGGGGTGTTCTGGGAGCATTCTGGGGGCATTAGGGAGGTGTGTCACACCACATTTGTAAGATTAGACACATATATGCATGTGGTTTTGCAAAACTAGGCACATTACTGCCCTAAGAGGCAGACCTATGTGAATGTGGTCTGCCTGAGCCTGATGAGTGAAGCTATATTTGCTGTAAGGAGCAAAAATGTCCCTTATTTCTCAACAGCAGTGCAATAATAAAAAGTAATTTATTATAATTATCAAACTGTATAAAATTTAATTATTTAAATTTAATGAAAAATGTGATCATATAAAATTAATATAAACATATATAATATCCCCAAACTATAGAAATATGTCCTATAAAATGTATTTAAAATTCAGAGAATCTTAAACTAATTTTACATTAAATAACCCACTAATTATGTGGTTCAGATTTTTATATTTTAAATTTTTACTACGTTAAATTTGAAATTTATTTTTGCTGCTCTCACCCTTTATTCTGCATACGCAAGGCCAGCACAGCACAGGTATTGTGGTCTCCAAAGATGATCCATAGTTTCTATTCACTGACATGCTATCCTAATGACTTTTCTTTTATTTCCAGCCTGTCTATAGCCTTTATACATGTTATGCGCATTACTTATGATCCTAAGTTCCGTAATGCGTCTAACACATAGGCAAGGCGTGTCAAAGTTTACATACCATTTATGAACGCACAAAAAACACTTTCATATATCAGGTGCATTATTCACTGAAAATGAGACTCGACTATTCACTTCGACACGCCTTCCTTCATACATGTCGCCCATATAGCAGAGCATGTAGCCATTGTAGACTAAGGCCCCATTCACATCAAGTTTTGGTGCCATGTAGCTGGAATCAGTCTGAATACCTTAAATGAAGGTTACCCAACAGGTACCATGACAGGGCAATAGAGTTCTATAGGGAAAGAGAAGTCTCTTTTTGATGACATTTACTCTATGTAACATCAATATACACTTTATGTGCCAAGCACAAATGCGTCGTCTATCGTTTTTTTGTGTCTGGCACATAACAAGTACATGAACGTGAAACAGAGCAAACGTGGTCCAAAAGAGATGACGTTTACCCAAAGACCCCATTAGCTCCATTATAGTGTCCATCAGAAAACCTTTATTTAAGAAGGAATACCAACTAATACCAACAAAATAGCTCTGAAATGTAATGTGAATGGGGCCTTATGGTATAATTCCTAATTGCACTCATCAAGCGATATTACTTATTAAAACATGCATCTTAAGTGTGCTCTAAATTCCACTGAACTCAGATCAGTCATCACAGTAAAACACTGGAAGTCAGAGAGATGTACGGTAGAATTTTTTTCCCTAAAATTCACTTTACTGTCCAAAGCTATGAGACATTTTAAATGCTTCAGTCCTTACTTTCAAAATCCTAAAACTTTTTTTCTATGTGCAGATGCTTGTCATTAAAGAAAATAAGGTTTTGTTTCTTAACTGGATACCAGTTCAGCTGCCAATCTCAGTTGGTGAGTTTTAAAAATCATTAAAAAAAATGTAAATTTTTTTACCTTGTGAGTGCAAAAATACTGAGGAAGTTAAACTTCTGACTCTCTCTTTATGACATTAAAAGTTTTCAGGTTGTAATTCTTTTCAATTAATCATAATTTTTTTCTCTGTACACTAAAAAGCTAGCCTCTCTATGCCCAAACACTGCTTTATGTAAAATCACTGACTGAAGCAGCTGCCTCTTTCAGATTAGATAATCACCACCAACACAGGTTAAAGGAGTTGTTCACTTCAAAATGAAATCTAACAGACAGCTTCTGGGCCCCTGTTATAATAATAATAAAAAAAAAAACCTTATTCTGTACCTATGTTCCTTCGGTCCCTGGTTTCAGTGACACGGTCTTCTATTGTCATTCTGCTACGTCCAAATCCCTGTTCAGAAGTAGCAGTATGTCAACAGAAGACCAGACACCGCACCGGAACCGGGGGCCTGAGGAAGGTGAGAATACGTTTTTTTTATTTAAATGGAGCCCCAGAAGCTTGCTGTTAGATTTTATTATGACATGGACAACCCATTTAAACTTTATAGGTATACACATACATGACTTTTGCTCATGTGACATCTAGCTCACCTGACCATGCCATAAACATGCATCTTCACTTAGGGCCACATGTATGAAACGGTTTTGTTGAAAAAAGTTTAGACCAAAACCGTTTCATACATGTGGCCCTTAGTATTGCAGGAGGAGGCAAACTCATTGCCATTCATTCTGGCAGCTGCTTATTTTCTGGCAGAACAAAGGACTTGACATGTCCTAATTTCCTCCAATATCTACCATTAAAGGTGTTATGCACATTACATTGTTCAGCAATATAATGCAGCAGATTGCAAAAATATTCACCCCTCTTGAACTGTTCCATATTTTAAAATGTTACTGCCAAAAACTTAAATGCTTTTTTTTTTTAATATTTGATGTTAGAGAGCAAAGAAAATGATATGCGTTTTTCCAAATGTTTGCAAATCTGAAAACTGAAGTGTGGCATGTAAAAGTATTCAGCCCTCCTTAGTTAATACTTTTTAGGACCACCTTTAGCTGCAATAACAGCTGCAATCTGTTAGGGTATGTCTCTACCATCTTTGCACATCTAGAGGCTAGAATTGTTGCCCATTTTTCTTTGCAAAATAGCTCTAGCCCAATCAGATTGGTTGGGGAACATTTGTGAACAGCAATTTTCAAGTCCTCCAACAGATTTTTAGGGTATTTTCACATGGCTTATTGCGCCGTGTATAGTATGCGCCGCAATATGCTGTATGTTTTGGAACCACGTAATTCCAAAGAATGGGGGAGGGACGGCACCCAGCCAGCCCCATTGACATGCATTGTCAGCAGCGTGTAAGTGGCACGAACAATTGACATGTCAATTCTCCTCCCACGCATAAAATACGACTGTATTGTACGCTCGGGGAGATGACGAATAATCCATAGCTCTCTATGAGAGTTATGAATTACCATAATTGCGGCGCAAAAGATATGCACAATTATGCTCTAAAATAAGCCGTGTGAACATAACTTTAATGAGAATTAGGTCTGGACTGAATTAAAATGATTTCATTGTAGCTTTTAAAAAAAAAGGAAATTTATTTACCCAACAGTAGCAACGTTTCGGTTCTGTTGCTGCTGTTGGGTAAATAAATTTCCTTTTTTGGAAGTGCTGCCTTCTCCTTATTTGTGCATTACTATTGACCGTGATCCAGGTCTTGTTGGCGTGCACTCATATAATTCTTCGCTTTGAATATCTTTTTATGATGCTGAAATTATTTTTTATTTCATTGTAGCTTTGGCTCTATGGTTAGGGTCGTTGTCCTGCTGGATGGTGAACCAACCTCCAAGTCTCAATTCTTTTGTAGGCTCTAACAGGTTTTCTAGGATTGCCCTGTCTTTAGCTCCATCAACTCTGACCAGCTTCCCATTCCCTGCTGATGCTACTACCACCATGCTTCACGGTGGGGATAGTGTGTTTAGGGTGATGAACAGTGTTGGTTTTCCTCCATACATAACGTTTGACATAATGACCGAATAGTTCAGTTTTGGTTTTATCTTACTAGAGCCCCTTCTTCCACATGCTTACTATATCTCCTTTATAGCTTTTTGCAAACTGCAAATGAAACTTCTTATGGCTTACTTTTAAAAAGGACTTTTTTCTTGTCGTTCTTCCATAAATGCACGATTTGTGGAGTACACAACTAACACTTGTCCGGTGGATAGATTCTCCCACCAGAGCCCTGGATCTCTGCAGTCCCCAGAG
>JAODAL010052764.1:0-25763 GCA_025379985.1 Phyllomedusa bahiana
AAAATTTAAGAACCCGCCCCCTTAACAACATTAAAAAAAAATAATTATTTTTTTCATCCTGCAGCACATAAAATGGAATAAAAAGCGATCAAAAAGTCATATAAATGCCAAACTGGTAGCAATGAAAATGTCAGTTCATCCCACAAAAAAGTCCTTGCAAAGTTCTTTATATAGAAAAATAAAACCGTTACGACTACCGGAAGATAGCGGTGCATAAATATTGTTTTACACAATAATAACTTTTTTTTTTTTTAAAGTGCACTTACATAAAAATCTCTGTAAACTGGATATTACCATAATTGAATTGACCCACAGAGTAAAACCAACTTGTCACAAACACTGCATGGTGAGAGCTGCTAAAAATAAAAATTTCTACTGAAATTGCTGTATTTTCTTCATCCTGCCTTTCAAAAAATTAAAAGTGATAAAAAAATCATGTCCCCCGAAAAATATCAACTCATCCTGCTCCTACCCAGCTCAGTACACAGAAAAATAAAAATGTTGTGGCTCTCAGACTATGGTGATGCACAAATGTGTTTTCTTTTATTAAATAAGTGTTTTTTTGTGTAAAAGCAGTAAAACATAAAAATTACAAATTGTGTATCGTTGTAATCGTATCGACCTGCTGAGTAAAGCTAGCTTGTTGTTTAGACCACATGGTCACCCAAGTGAAAAATAAAAATAAAAAACACTACCAGGATTGCTGTATTTTATTCAAAACACCTCACAAAAACCTTGATAAAAGGTGACCAAAGCATCGTATAAACCCCATAATGGCACCAAAAAAATTAATCAGTTCCATATACTGAAAAATAAAAAACTTATGACTGCTGAATTATGAAAAATGTCACGGTTCACGCCTCGGTCCAGGCCTTCCTTGTACCTGCTTCCTGGGGTCCTGTGGGTGCACTGCGCCTCCTAGGGCATGCGCGCAGCAGCTTCCTGCCCTTTATAGGTCATCTGTCCTGCTCACTTTCCTCTTGACCTGTGACCCCTGGCTATATTCTGTATCTTGCTGTATTCCTGCTGAAGTATATGTTTATTCCTGCTGAAACCTGTTCTATATATGTTTTCCAGATGTACCAGTCTACCACCGCTTCTGTGTCTGTGTTCCTGTCCTACACCTCTGCTGACACCGCAGGTAGCCCCGTCAGGGTTAGCGACCTGGAGGTTTCCCGTAGCAAAGTCCATCCAGCTTTGTGGCGGGCTCCGGTGAAGACCAAGTGCCCCTTAGACTCCGCTCCCTGGTGTGGATCTCCAGCTTCCATCTCGCCTGCGGTGATCACAGTGGATCCCCACCCGGATGCCAGCAATCGGCGCCTCAGCGCACATGCTGTTACCGCCGCATTGTTACAGAATGGACTGACCATGGATCCTGCCGTGGTGACCCTGTCCTCGTGTCTGCTGTACCTCCCGTCTTGTCAGTCTGTCCGTCCCACTGGCTCATGGTTCGCCCAGAGTGCCTGTCAGTCCTGCTGGCTCATGGTTAGCCCAGAGTGTTTGTCAGTCCCGCTGGCTCATGGTTCGCCCAGAGTGTCTGTCAGTCCCACTGGCTCGTGGTTCGCCAAGAGTGTCTGCCAGTCCTGCTGGCTCATGGTTCGCCCAAACTGTCTGTCTGTCCCACTGGCTCATAGTTCTCCAAGAGTGTCTGTTTGTCCCATTAGCTCATGGTCCCACCCAGAGCATCCATTAGCTCATTGTCCCGCCTTGAGCGTCCGCTAGGTCATGGTCCCGCCCGAGCGTCCGTTAGCTCATGGTCCTGCCCATAGCGTCCGTTGGCTCATGGTCCCACCCAGAACGTCCGTACCCATTTTTGCTTGATTTGCCACCCCGAGTTCCCTCCCATTTTGCCTGGTGCTCCATTTGTTCCTCCCATGCTCCTTTTCTAGGTTTTCCCTATAATGGCTATCATACAGCCTGTACTTGGCTTTGGGATTGCCCCCGTAGCAGTTTCGGGTCCCTGACCTATGTGGAATGCCATTCTGTGATTTGGAGGGGGAGGAGGGGGCTTTGGGGGGGCGGGGGTACTGTCACGGTTCACGCCTTGGTCCCTGCCTTGGACCGTCAGCGTGTCCGTGCCTCCTTATACCTGCTTCCTGGGGTCCTGTGCGTGCACTGCGCCTCCTATGGTGCGCACGCGGCAGCTTCCTGCCCTTTATGGGTCCTCTGTCCTGTTCACCTTCCTCTTGACCTGTGATCCCTGGCTATAAGAGGAAGTTTCTGTCTGTGTTCTGAGTCAGTCCATTGCAGTGCATTGCAGTGTTGTGCTGAGCCTCATACTGAGAGGTTGTTCCATCTGAGCTCCTGCTGGCATCTTAGGTCTGCTGTTCTGGAATTAACCCCTGAGATACTGTTCCAGTTCCAGCAGTCCACCAAAGCTCCTGACAGTCTGTCTGTCGTTCTGCTGTCTCTGCACCTGTCCTGTGTCCTGCCGAGGCACCTGTCCAGTACCTGCTATATCCTGATGTTGCACCTGTTCTGTATCCTGCTGTATTCCTGCTGAAGTATATGTTTATTCCTGCTGAAACCTGCTCTACATGTTTTCCAGATGTACCAGTCTACCACCGCTTCTGTGCCTGTGTTCCTGTCCTGCACCTCGGCTGTCACCACAGGTAGCCACGTCAGAGGTAGCGACCTGGGGGTTTCCCGCGAAAAATTCCCGCCCTGCTTTGTGGCGGGCCCCCGGTGAACCCCCAAGGGGGCCCCCTTAGACCCCGCCCCTGGTGGGATCTCCCACTACCATCTCCCCTGCAGGGGATCACAGTAAATCCACACCCGGATACCATTATCGGCATTCAGGGCACAGGGCGGTTAACGCAGCATCGTTAAAACCCAAAATAAAAACTAATTTTTTTAAAAAAACAAATTTCTATCAGAAAAAGAAATTAAAAAACTTTAAAAAACTATTATATACAATTTTTTTTTTTCCCCCCCCCCAAAAAAAAAAAATTTTTAAAAAAAAAAACCCCCTTTTTTTTTTTTTTTCCCCCTTTTTTTTTCCCAAAAAAAAAAAAAAAAGTTAAAAAAAAATTTTGGTTAATTTTTGGGGGTTTTTTAAAGGGGGGGTTTTTTTTTTTTTGGGAAAAAATTTTTCCAAAAAAACCCCCCCCCCCCCTTTTAACCCTTTAAAACCCCCTTGTTTCCCCCCCAAAAAAAAAACCCAAAAATTTTTTTAAAAAAAAAGGGGGTTTTTTTTCCAAATTTTTTTTTAAAAAACCCCCCTTAAATTTTTTGGTTTTTTTCCCCCCTTAAAAACCCGGGGGTTTTTTTAAAACCCCCAAGGGGGGGGGTTTCCGGGGGGTTTTTTTAAAGGGGGGGGGTTTTTTTTTTTTTGGGGCCCCCCTAAAAAAAAAAGGGGAAAAGGGGGAAGGCCCAAACCAAAAAGGGAAAAAGGGGAAAAAAAAAAAAAAACCCCTTTTTGGGGAAAAAAAAAAAATTTTAAAAAAAAAAAGGGGGGTTCCCCAAAAACCCCCAAAAAAAAAACCCCAAAAAAAAAAGGGGGAAAACCCCCCAAAAAAAAAACCCCCCCCGGGGGGGGGAAAAAACCCCAAAAAGGGGGGGGGGGGTTTTTTAAAACCAAAAGCAGTTTTTTCCCCTTTTTTTGGGGGGTTTTCCCCGGAAAAAAGGGGGGGCCCCCCAAAAAAAAATTTTTTTTTAAAAAATTTTTTTTTAAAAAAAAATTAAAAAAAACAAAAAAAAAGGGGGGGGGGGGGGGGGAAAGGGGGTTAAAAAAAGGAAAAGGGGAAAAAATTTAAAAAAAAAGGGGGGGGGGAAAAGGGGGGGTTTTTTTGGGGGTTCCCCAAAAAGGGGGGGGGGCGGATTCCGGAAGGGCCCCCCCCCCCCCTTTTTTAAAACTTTAAAAAAAAAGGGGCCCCCCTTTGGGGGGCCCCCAAACATGGACAGACCCAAGGTCCAAGGAGACGGGTGAACAAATGACTGGGATGCTTTTTATCCAGGATTCGTTGTAAAAATTAAACTTTTTCAGTTAAAATTGCTGATTGTTGGAATTTTTTTTTTAACATTCCAATCCTAATGCAAAAAAAGGATGTGAAATACCTGTGGGGTTTATATAATCACAATACAACTGGATATAATCCTTAAGGGATGTAGTTTCCAATATGGGGTATTTTAGGGGTATTTATTAAGTTTTAACACCTTTGGGTGTCTGCAAACCTGTAATGGAAAATCGTAATGAAAATGAGATCCCTAAGTCCAGTAGGTGCTCTTCCAATCTTATATACCGTATATACTCGAGTATAAGCCAACCCGAGTATAAGCCAAGCTACCTACTTTTGCCACAAAAAACGGGAAAGCTTATTGACTCGAGTATAAGCCTAGGGTGGAAAATGCAGCGGCTACTGGTAAATATCAAAAATAAAAATGGATACCAATAAAATTACATAGGCAGGTAAATGTCCCCCATAGGCAGGTAAATGTCCCCCATAGGCAGGTATAGGCAGATAAATGTCCCCCACAGGGAGTTATAGGCAGGTATATGTCCCCCATAGGCAGTTATAGGCAGGTTTATGTCACCCATAGGCAGTTATAGGCAGGTTTATGTCCCCCATAGGCAGTTATAGGCAGGTTTATGTCCCCCCATAGGCAGTTATATGTCCTTATAGGCAGGTAATAGGCAGGTTAAAGGCATGTATATGTTCTAATAGGTAGGGTATAGGCATGTATAGGCTGGGTATAGGCAGGTATAGGCTGGGTATAGGCCAGGTATAGGCTGGTATAGGTAGGGTATAGGCTAGGTATAGGCTAGGTATAGGCAGGATATAGGCAGGGTATAGGCTAGGTATAGTCAGGTATAGGCTGGTATAGGTAGGGTATAGGCTTGTATAGGCTAGGTATAGGCAGGTATCGGCTGGTATAGGCAGGTATAGTCAGGTATAGGCTGGTAAAGGCAGGTATAGGCTAGGTATAGGCTGGTATAGGCTAGGTATAGTCAGGTATAAGCTAGGTATAGGCTGGTATAGTCAGGTGTAGGCTAGGTATAGTCAGGTATAGGCTAGGTATAGTCAGGTATAGGCTAGGTATAGGCAGGTAATAAAAAAAACCAAACAAACAAACACTTACCTGGCTTCCTGCTGCTCTGTCTCCCTCGCCGCTCCGCCTCCTCGCTGTCCGGCCTCCCGCGCGCTCTCCTGCATCTTCTCGGCACAGGCGGGTGATGTCATCAGGCGCGCACGCAGCGTGATGACATCACCCGCCTGTGTCGGAAACTCCGGACGGCCGCGAGTCTACTTGCGCCCTTCCGGAGTCCACTGCAGAGCAGGGAGCGCTCGCTCTCTGCCCCGCAGTGGTATCTTCCCCTCTATGCGCTCCGAAGGAGTCGCATATAGGGGAAGAGATCGCCGACAGCGCCGGGCCACGGCAGTGCCCGTTGCTGTCGGCCGTGCTCGGAATTCTGCTATTTGCGCTCCCTGAGGAGTCGCATATAGCAAGAAGTGTCCCTGCTGGCGCACGGGCCATCGCAGCGCCCGAGCGCCGACAGTGACTCGAGTTATAGGCCGAGGGGGGATTTTTCAGCACATTTTTTGTGCTGAAAAACTCGGCTTATACTCGAGTATATACGGTAATTTATAGAATGTAATTTTCTGGATTTTATTTTGGATATTCTATCTCTCATTGTTAAAATTATCCTACCCAGTGGGCAAACTTACAAAATCAGCAAGGTATCAAATAATTATTTCCTTCACTGTATGTCTTGTGAAGAGCAACATCACTCAACACAAACAACTTCCAACTGAGTTGTATGTATCTGATAGCAATACCTATAAGCCAATAATATTACCCATCATATCACAAGGAGACGAAAGTCTGCATTTACTGTACACTGTACTGTGCATTTACAGAATATTTGATGCTTATCTTAGCTCTTGTGCAGAATAATCTTTCAGTCAATTCAATAATTAGACATTAACTCTCATTCTGACTGAAACTAGTCAATGTGTTCTTCACAGTTTTTTTTCTAGACAGATGGCTATACTGGCAAAGAGAACTTTTATGCACATCATGAAGAACCCTCAAGGCTTGGCATTCTAATATAAAGAAGATGTTTCCTGAAGCATAACATGCTAAAGAGTAATCATTTGAAGCAAACATTTAGTGGCAGAAGGTAGGACAACATGATGCATTTAAAAGACATGATTTTCAAATAAAGTCATGAATGAAATGGACAAGGGAAATAATCTAATTTCATGGTGGTTTTGTTCTTGCCATTGCTAGAATTAATAAAATTGCTAATGAAAAATAAATTTTGGAAAACTTTAAAGGTCAATTTAGACCAACCACCGAGCGGAAACAAAACTAACTAAGTCAGATGAAATACTGTGTATTATATGTATCTAAATAGTTAGAAGTAGTTTGCACTCACTCTTTCTCTCTTTCTCCCTCTCTATTTATCTTCAGAATATATATATATATATATATATATATATATATATATATATATAATTATCTTCTGAATGAATATATATATATACACTAATCTGATATAAATATTATATATATAATATATATATATATATATATATATATATATATATATATATATATTATATATATATTATCTACACATAAACAGCATCTCAGAAAAGTGAGTACACCCCATACATTTTTGTAATAATCGTGTTATATCTATTTATGGGACAACACTGATATGTGTTCTGAAGATATGACACTTTGATACAATGTAAAGTAGTCAGTGAACAGGTTGTATAACAGTGTAAATTTGACGTACCGTCAAAAAAACTCAACACACAGCCATCAATGTCTAAAAGGCTGGAAACAAAAGTAAGAATGAACAAATTGTGCCCAAAGTGTCAATATTTTGTGGCCACCATTATTTTCCAGCACTGCCTTAAAAGGGTCTTTTCATGTGAATGTTTCGTGCTCTTCAGCTAATTCTATGATATTGAATTTGAAATCTAGGGGCGAGTCTCTTCTCTCAGCAGGTGTGTCTCTCCTCTCAGCAGGTGTGTCTCTCCTCCCAGGAGGGGAGTCTCCCCTCACTGAAGAGCTGTGATATCATCATTCTGTGTTAGCAGGGGAAGGATTTCTGGACAGCTATAAAGCCTCCTGAATGCTTCTTATGTCTGCAGAGCCTTCAGCTTCATGCTGACTCCACAAGCTCCTTGCTGTGCTATAACCAGTTATACACACAACCTGAATTGATGAAACACATGTGAGGAAGCACACTGCCCCCCCTCCCCTCTTCCCCCTCTATTATCAGGAAGGAGACTGTGTGACTGTGTTATATGGAGGGAACACAGGACATAAGACTATGTTATATGAGGGGAGCTATGAGTAAAACAGTCAGTAATTACCCAGATCATTCCCCTTAGAGATGGGAGATGAGTATACAGCCAGCAGACCTCTCACATAGCTGGTTTTACTTTCGGTTTTAACAGCTCAGAGGGGAGTAAACACAGAGTGTGCAGGCAGCCAATCACAGCGCAGAGGGTGTGTCCGGGTCGTTTCCTGTCTGGGGGCATATCCCAACAGGCTGAATGAAATGTCAGTCAGCCAATCACAGCGCAGTGGGCGTGTCCAGTACGGAATCCGTCCGGGGGTGTGTGTGTATTGTGGGGGGTCAGCGCAGAGGTAAGCACTTGCACAGGTTCTTATTAACTCCCACAGCATGTGTTCATAGTCGGGGCATATTTAAAAACAGAAAAATACCTTATAAAACAGAACAAGGTATAAACAAAGAAAAAGTTTATAATAATGAAAGGAAATGTTATATAACAATAGAGCTGTTCTATTCACCTTTAAACAATAACACAATTAAAAGCTGTCTGCCAGAAGATTCATGCTTGCCAAACCTTACATAGAATTAAATACTTTCTATTGCACATCTAAGTTCTGCTCTGAAACACTGAGGCCTTTTGAGAGTTAACAAATGTCAAAAAATTAGCTAAGGCACAGAAAGAAGTACCACCTGGGTGGCGCTGCCTGCTTCTTCCCATCTGGCTCAACTTGAAAACTCTCCTAGCTAGACTCTGTTTAAGGAGGAATCTGTCAATAAAAAGGGTTTTCCAGGACTTACAAAAGCTCATTGGTCCACTGGGTTATGATAAAAAAAATAGAAAAAAAGAAGTATATTCATCTCTGTGACGCTCCTATTCCATCCCAGTGGCCGGCCTGTTCATTTCATCATTCATGTGCTATGTGCAGCCAGCCAATCATGGGCCACAATGTCATGTGTGGCCTTTGATTGACTGCACATAGCACATGAACGATGAATGTTCACTGTGCAGAAGGGATGAACGGGCCGGCCACAGGACAGAACGGGAGTGTCATGGAGGTGAGTATTATTCTTTTTATCTATTTTTAATCATACTCCAGTGGACCAACAAGCTTTTGTAAGTGGCTCTCACACTCATCTGGCTAAAACTTGCAGGAATTTTTGTGCTTACCATTAAAACAACCCCATTCAGGTGAATGTAGCTCTGTTTATAATGTTATTAGTTAACATATAGAGCATTAATCTACAGAAAGTAAAAGAATACAATCTACCACAAAAAGGTACACAAGTAGTTCAAAATCAGTAATACTTTAAAAGGGTTTTCTCACCATGCTGTTTTACACACTTATACTTCCTGGTTAGACTGAGGGCAATTCAACTCTAAAATTACTAGCTAAGCCTGATAGAGTGACATTAATAATAATTGGTGTAAAACGCAGGGCACAAGACAACAGAACTCTTAAAGGTTTAAGGGGTTGAAGATGTGAAAAGTAAATGTCAGAATAAAAAACTTTCTAAATACCTTTATTAAGAAATATCTGCTGGTTTTGTCTGGGGTAGAATCATTACAGTACATCAAAATGGCCACTAGGCTCTCTCTGAAGCAGAAACCCATCCTAGAACACGGATTACATGTAGAGGACTGGCTCTGACAGATACTTCCTGGTCTGGCTGACAGAGCATGCCTGTTATTCTCTGTCAATCTGACTGACCTCTAGAGATAGAGAGCTCCATAGTGTGGAGAGGGGATAGAGAACAGAGGCTGAATAACTTGGAGAGGAGTTACAGAATGGCTGTGAGTCATCCTGCCTTGTCTGATATCACTGTCAGCTGCCTCCTCTGAAGTCCAACAGCAGCAATATCAGCTAATCAACAAAGTAAACAACTGAGGTGCACTGAGCTTCAGAGCTGATCAAGTAAAAAAAACACTGTGTGGAGTGAATGGCAGTGTCCTGCTTCACAGAAAAGTGTATCTATTAGGGTATCTTCACACGGCTTATTTCGTTTTCGCTCCCAAAACCTCGTCCAAAACCTCGTCTAAAACACGCTGCTTCAGAAGAGGATTTAGAAGCATTTCTTGGCAAAGTTTTGGATGAGGTTTTCGACGAGGTTTTCACCCATACAAATTAATAGCCAGGACAAAAACCGTGAATAAAACCGCACCGAAAACACGTCAAAAATGCGGCAAAGCCCGCTCTGAAAACCTAAAACACGCTTCAAGAATTGACATGACACTTCTTTTTTAACGCTTCCAAAGAAACGTGTAAAACCTCGTCATGTGTGAACCACAACGAGGTTTTACATAGGAATCAATTAAATGACCTGAGGGCATTTTGGAAGCGTTTTGGATGAGGTTTTGGCCGAGGAAACGCTCTGAAAACCTCGACAAAACCACGTCAAAATAAGCCTTGTGAACATGGCCTTAGTATGTGCAGAAATGGTTTATACACACAAATGAAATGTAAACACCATATTCACACAAAATATATTGGGGCAGATTTATCAATAATTATTTTTTATATTTATAAAAAATAATTATTTTTAGACAGTGTAAAGTTAGACTAGACAGTCTTACAATGCGCCACATTTATCACCGTGTTGATAAATCTGGCGCAGGTTAGAACTGTCTAGTCTAAGTTTGTACCACAATTAAGTTGGCTTACTTTTACGCCAGAAACTGCGCCAAAATTCTGCGAATTTTTTGGTTGCACTTAACCCCACACATTTTTAAGAAACCACATCCCTTTTTGTGAAGTCACACCCATTTGTCGGACAAGGCGCAGAAGCATCTGAAATTTTCTAAAACACATAGTAAATGTGGTGAAAAGCTGTTTTTTGCTGCAAATTGAGCCGGAATTCTGGCGCAACTGCCTTGATAAATCTGCCTCTGCCCCATTGTATCTATCTGGATCTCTGTCACATACTCCTCTCTTTCTCTCTCTCTCTCTTTTTTAATTTTTAATTAAAAGTAATGTTTAAAATATATTATATATATATTTATATATATTAATAAAATTTTTTTTAAATATATTTTTAAAAATATATAAAAAGGTTTTAAAAATAAAAACATTTTAAAAAACACACACCCATACATATTCACTTTACGTCTCAGTAAAAACTCCCTCATGGGCCCGCTTTTTTTTTTTTGTCCCCTTCAAGGTTATAACTTTTTTTTTGGTTTTACATAGTGGTACAAGGGTGGTTTAGAATTTTTTTTAAAAGGTTATTAAACCATACCCTAAAAACTGGGAAAAAACCCAAAAAACATTTTAAATGGGGTGGGAAAGTGAAAAAAATTTTGTTGGCCAATTTTTGGGGGAGTTTTTTTTTTTTTTTGGGTTCATCTATGGGTATGTGTCAAAAGTGGGCCAGCAGCCCCCCGCCAGGGTGCGGGCGCACTCGTGCTGGCCCCCCGTGGGGGCCCCCGGGGTACTGGGAAATTTCCCCGGGCCCGGGGCCCGGCTCCCTCCCTTTCCTGGACCCCGCTCCCACGTCCTTTCAACCTCCCGGCCGGCCGGTATTCCTTGGTTCCCCCTTAGGGCACACGCGCTGGGGTTCGGGGAAAATTTTAAAAGGGCCGTACGCCCCTTAGGTAAAATGGCAGGGGACCCCATTTAATCCCTTTCCCTTTCCCTTTTATCTTTGCCGGAACTTTAGTTCAGTACTGCCTTTAGAAAAGCGTTTCTCCCCGTAGCCTGTTTCCGTGTACCAAAAACCCTTTTAAATCCTGTTTCTCGAAAACCCCGAACCTTCCGCCGCCCTTACCCCCTTTCCTTTTCCCCCACTTTGGCCCCACGTCTCACGATTTTTTTAAACCCCCACGCCCGGCTTCCACCGCAAGAAAATCACGCCAATTTTTGGGGAAAATGGTAGTTTTCCGCCGCAGCAAGTCCATCCCCCTTTGCGGCCCGGGGCCCGGTGAAAACTGGGTTTTTAAATTAGGGTTCCCCCCCTGGTACGGTTACCCATGCTTGCGGGGGTCCACGGTCCACTACCAGCAAACCCTTAAGTAAGATGGGCCAAAGGATCCCCCCAAGGTAAAATTTTCCCGGGGAACCGGGTCTCCCGGCGAAAATTTGGTCAAAACGGGCCAAAAAAATGGCAAAACCCCCGCACTGAACCCTTTGTCCCCTCATGCTGCAGCGCTCCTGGTAAAACCCAAAGCCGCCCACCCCCCTCCTCGTGGCACGCCCCCGCCCGTAAACCCGGGGCTTCTAGCTGGGGGTTTACCAATACCCCACAATTTTGAAGGGGGCTCCCCAAAAAGGTGAAAGGGGTTTTTTACCCCGTGCTCTAAAGCCATTGAGTTAAAGGGGTGGTCAATTCCCCCCTGAACGTTCCCAAGGTTTGGCCCTTGTGGTAGTTGGTGGGAAGGTTTTAGCTTGGGCCCCCCCTCTCAGGGGCCCCGGGGGGAACCCGGGGACGACGGACCCACAGGTTTCCTCTCAGAGTTCCCCAGTGTCTTTGAAGAGCGGACCCGGGAAACCCTGCAGAGGGGCTCTATGAAACTTCGCCAGGGGGGTTTTCCCCGGTCGGGACTAGCGTTCGTTTTCGGACCCCGGCGTCAGAGTGACCTGGAACGACGCCCCTTATGTGCCACTTTCAAAAAGGGCTTGTCCCCCGGGTTAGGAAACCTTTAAGGGTAAAAGATCCCGTCCTCCCCCAAACGAATTATACCTACCCCCCGGATCGATGATCGTTCGCCGGCGGCGGGAACTACCCCCAGGGAAAGTGGGTCTCGCCCGGGCCCGCCTTTTCCCCGTGGCACCCCGGGCTTCCAAAGACCCCAGCTTCCCCTCCCCTCCCCAAATGAAGAACCCATTTCAGGGGGACCCGGGACATCTGTCCGAACGGAGCTGTCCCGGTCGGGCAGAGAAATTTTTGCCTTTTCTGTTTCCCGCCCCCCTTTTTTTGCAATGGTTCCCCCTTTGGGCCCCCAGCGGCAGGGGAAAAGCCCCCCTAGGGTTTTGTCGGAGAGGCCGTCCCCAGGTGTAACAATTTCCCCTTTCCCTGCCTTTCTATGGGGTTGGGGGTCTCGTCTGGTTTCCCGGGCTCGTTTTTTTGGGGGCCCGCATTTTAGATCTGGAACCGCCCGGGGAAATTTTTTACGCCCCCCGGTGTCCCCCGTATCGCTTTTTGGTGGCCCCCTGGGGAAGCCCCTTGGGGAATCCCCCGGAGTGTTGACTCCTTAGTGAGGCCATTCGGGGACGTGCCCAAACCCTTGGGCCCCCCGGTGGGGGTTTTCAAAAGGGGGAGATACCCTTTTAAGTCCCCTCGGGCTTCCCCAGCGATCCTCTTTGGGGCTTCCCTGGAGACTCCCTGCCCCGGGCCCTCGACTGGAAAACCGGGGGGGTTTTGCGCTGGGGGTTTCCAAAGCCAGAGTCGCGTCCTCGTTCTGCGGCCGTCCCGGGGCCTTCCCCCCTCAAACCGTTTACAGGTTTTTTGCCCGGTCTTCCCCCTGAAACCCGGGGCTACGCGGGTGTTTTTCGGAGAAAACAGGCCAAAACCCCACCACCTTTTCGCCCCCAGACTGTCCCATTGACCCCCCTTCCGGGACCAGTTCCTAGGGGGAGGTTTAACCCCTTGTCTAAAGGACTCAGGCCCTGTTGGATTTTATCCCTGAGAAATGCAAAAAGGTTTTATAAACCCCAAAATTTATACCCCGCCGGGGGTTTTTTTTTGCAGAGAAGGATGGTTTCTCCCTCCCTGCAAGACTACCCGGGGCCCGAACCGATTCCTTAAAAATGGTATCCGTGCCCCCAAATTTAAGGCTCTTTTATGTTACAGGGAGCCAAGGTTTTCTCCAAATTGGACCGCGCGGGGGGATACAACCTCATAGGATCCCTGAGGAGATGATTGGGGGACGGCTTTTTTAAAAAACCCCCCCCGGGCACTTTGAGTACCCAGTAATCCATTCGGTTGTGCATGCTCCCGCGGGGCTTTTGGAGTTCGTAAATGACATCTTCAGGGACCCTTACCCCGTGTGTCATCGTTTAATGGGGCGACATCTTTGGGTTTTTTTTCCCCCAACCCCGGACCCCTCTATCACAGGTGCGCCCAGTCCCGCAAGCCCTTTGCAGCAAACCCCCTGTACGAAAATTGAGAAATGCATGTTCCCATCAAACCAGTCTGCCTTTTCCCCGGTTTTCATGTCCCACCCCGCCCAAAAAATGGATCCCCCAAGCGTCGACTAACCCGCAATGGCCAACCCGTTGGAAATTGAGCCATACAAAAGTTTTTTGGGGTTTGAAATTTCTATGGGAGTTTTTTACCCCCTTTCTACACTGGGGGTCCAATTGTGGCTTCACCAAAGGGAAAAAGGCAATCCCCCAAAGTTTGGCCCCCAGGGCCGGGAAAAAGCCCTTTTCGGGTTTGAAGTCCCTTTGCTTCCCCACCTATTTTTTTCAGCCCCGACCCTGGGGAAGCCTTTTTCTTTGGGGGTGGAAGCCTCTTTTGGTGGGGGCCCGGGGGCGTTCCCCTTTCTCAAAAGGGGGCCCAAGGGGAAAAATCACCTGCCCGGGTTTTCTCCAAGACCTTTTCGTCGGCTGAGAGGAACCAAAGCTTTTAAATTTGGGGACCGGGGGAGTTTTTCCTATCAAGATGGCCCCGGGGAGTGGCGGCATCTCTGGAGGGGGCTCGTATCCTTTTTAGGGGATATCGGCCCCCAAAAACCTTTATTTCCATTTGGCCCAGCGCCTCCCAATTTCCCCGGAAGCACGGTTTGGGCTTTTTTTTTTTTCCCAAAATTTAAAATTCCGGATCCATTTTTTTGCCCAACCCCAAAGGGGTAGGGGGGGGGTTGGGTCTCTCTCGCCTTGACAAAACCCCGGGGAGGAAACCGCAGCCCCAAAACATATACCCCCCGGAACGCCTGATCCAAGCAGCACCCGTCCTCCTTCGGCAGATACCCCCCGGCAAAACCCAGTTCGGGCCCTCAATGGCAGGAAGTACTGTAAATTTGGGACATTGTCTTTGTGGCAGGGCATCCGGGGGCCCAAAATCGGGGGAATTTATCTCTCGGTTCTAATGGGGGCCCCGGGGCTGGCTAAAGAAAATTAAAAAAATTCGTGGACGCCTGTGCCCACTTGTGCCGGGAAAAAAGTACCCCCCCACAGTCCTTCCGGGCTGCGCGAACCCCCGCCCAAATCCCAACTCCCTGGTCCCTTGTTTGGGAAAGGATTTTATCACCCACCCTTTCCCTCCCTTGGGTAACCCCGTGAACTGGGTCATTAGGATAGGTTTTTGAAGATGTCGCACCTTTGCCCCCTGCCGGGGTTAAACCCTTTTGCACCAAGCTTTCCTCCCTTTTTTTTTATTACGTGTTTCCGCCTGCCCGGTTCCCGCCCCCGCCGACCACGAACCCTTTTCCGCCTGCCCTGACCCCTTGCCCGTCCCCCACTTCCCCAGTTCACAATTTTGTACCCCATGCCTTTTTTTGCCCCCCCAAGCAAAGTCAGCAGTGGGGCCATGGTGTTTTCCGCCGCAGCAAGCCTTCCCCCTTTGCGCGGGTTTTGGTGAAAAAATGGGTTCTATTAGATTTCCCCCCCCGGGGCGGTTTCACCATCGTTTGGGGGTTTGGTCCAGCATTCCCCCTAACCGCCCTTACAGAATTTTTCATAGCAAATTGGGGGTACAGCGTGTGCAAAACCCGCGTTTAAAAATTTTGGGTCGCGTATTCCCAAAGACTAGGGGGCTGGCAGCGAATGTTGCCGGAAATAATTGGAAAGTCATTACGTATTGTCGTGCGGGGGGGCGGTTATAAACCATAGTTTCTATGAGAGCTTTGGATTACCGAAAATTTGGGAGCACGGTCTCCCCTGCGTATTAAGCCGGAATAATTTGGAAAATTTCGCCCGCAATTACGCCCGAAAAAAAGCTATGTCTGTCCCGTACATGGATTTGTGGTGGTCATAAAAACCTGACTTAACTATGTAAATTTTCCAGATGATAATACAAGGGGTTTCTTATAACCCTGCACATCCAAAGATGTTGACAGCCTCATCTCCCCCCAAAAGCTTAAACTGTTTATGAGAGATGCAGCCAAGATAGATGGCTTGGAACCAGGACATCTGTACATTGCCAGAAACCTCTCCTGGAAAGACATGACAGGATTATGGAGTCATGTGATTACCATGGCAACAGTAGCAATCACCCTGTTAATTCTGACTTCTGCCCTCAGTTTTACATTTTGGGTAGGAGACCTGGTTGTCAACATAAATAAAGGAACATTTTAATGACTTCCCTCTGCTGTGATCCAATGTGTCTGGTCTACAAACATTTCAATGCAAGGAAATTCTTACAATAACATCAGTCTTATGTCTAGGGCTACCTTCAGTTCTTTAATTCATACATTTTTGTAAGACCCACATGTATGAAAAAAGGAAACAATTGTATTTTTTTTTGATTTTCTTTTTGTTATATGATAAAATAGTAAATTCTAAAAGGGGTCTTATGTGAAATTTTACAATTTCTCATAATCTTCTGTAAAATAACATTAAAACCAAGTCTTTTTAGCTATTCTATGGATTTATTTGCTTTGTTTTCCTTGGGATATTACTTAAGCACACCATAAGGACACTTCCATGTTTCTGGAGATATATTTTATAGTTGCTAGAATGTGTAATGCTTATTTTTCATTTTTATATTTCCATGTAAGGATGGTATGAGATTAAAATTGGTTTTGCTAGGGAAAAATGCTTATATATGGATAGGCATTTAATCATGGTATGATAAGCTGTGCCATCTTAATACCCTTTTTTATTTTCATGAATTTTATTATAGTGTTTTACTTAAAAGAAAATGTATGATGGTGACATATCAATCATCTATCAGCACTAAAAAGCACAGGAAAATTATTCTTTTTTCAAGTATTTCTATCGTAAATATTGGGGTTTTACCCCTGGGGTTTATCATTCTTTTATGAACCATTAAATACTTTAATATATGATCATTTAAAGCCAAATAAAGTTATTTAAACATCAAAAAACAATACTATGTAAGCAGTAAATAAAATATAGGGAATTATTTACACTTTGAAAAGGTTTTCTATAATTCTATAATTTCATTTGAAAGAAAAGCTGTGCTAAAATGTGAAAAATAAACAATACCAAACCTATTAATTGCTCTTAAAATCAAAATGGTCACAGTGACTACCAATGGAAACATAACCATCAATAAGTCACCATGATTATACTGTATACAGACTGCTGTGCATTATTAAAGCTGAGGTTAAAATTTTTTAAATCAGAAAAACATTGGTAAGTTTACTATTTTCCATATATTAAAACAACTTTTATGAAATTTCTTAACTTTGAGTGAATCTGTCCCTGTTTGGTTTGACAGATTTATCCAAGCTTTTGGTAAAACCTACCTACAGCCTATCTAATTAGGGCCCAACCAACAGCTACCTACAGCCTTTCTAAATGGGACTCACCCATCAGCTAGATACAGCGTACTTAACTGAGGTCCACCACACCTACTTACAGCCTACCTAACTGGGACTTCCCTATAACCTACCTATCTGTGGCCCACTTTCCAACATGGGGGCACCCATCAGCTATTTATTGGGGCCCACCTACTACAACTACCCAACTTGGGCCCACTTACAACCACTTAACTGGGGCCCACCAATCTAAGTGGAGCTATCAAACCCACCTAGTCAGGGCCTTTCTTTTTCTACTGGGGGTAATCATCCTACACACCCCCACTACCTACTTGGGGCCTAAACTTATCTAACAACTTAACCAACAGGTTCCATCTCCTAGCTACCTAGGGTCTTGGTTATTTCCTACCTACCTAGGGCCTTGCCAAATACCGGCAATATCATTCTGAGGGGCAACCCATAAGCCATTAAAACAAGGGGTTAGTCCTCTTTCCCCTCCACCCAGCCCCCTAGGAGACTGTGCCTCTAAGCTATGGCCTGTACCCACTCTTCCACCCCTGGAAAGTTTGTAAAGATGTGGAAATAATTAAAGAGGTGCTGGAAAATTGAGGATTCTAAAATATTTGTATGAAAATTTTGCAAGGACGAGTGATGGCTGGTAGAAGCCATCATGATGTTCTGGACTGGATGGAGAAGAAAATGGAAAAAAAACACTCATGAGAGAAGAGAACGATTCATCAGATAAGACATCTCCTGTGAGTGTCAGGGGTTATTTTGCTTCTGTGTTGGATCAGTGTTGTAGTCACTGTTATGTGATGTGACATGAGCTGCTGTCTGACCATTCTGTGGTCTCTTTATGGCAGTATTGTAGGCTATACTTGAGCTGGTTGCTGACCACTTTGTGGTCTCTACATTGTGGTATTGTAGGTTGTATAGTGGCAGTATACACTTGTCCTTTATTGTACAAGTGAATGCACACCTGTCCATGACCCTGTGGTTAGGGGGTTTCACTTTAACTTTCTTGATTGTGTTTATAATGGTGTTTTTAGAAAGTGACGAGGTGTGTGACTAAAGAAAAATTATAGGCGGATATTGTATGTAGGCTGTTGCAGGGTGAGGAAGGGGGATATGAATGGAGCTACTTAGCCATGTGTCTATGATATGTTAGAATGAGACAGATGTGTGAGAAAGACAGACAGACCAGTGGGACAGAAACACGAGTGAGACAGATATGTGACTGACTTGGTATTGTGTACTAAACAATACAGTTCTGTTTTTCACACTGCATTTATGTCCGAGAGGCAGATAATATTTTCATGTACAGTAATTGTAGGGTGGGTCCCCAAGATCAACTCCCCTTTTGGCCAAAGGTCCCCCAGTCCGACACTGCTTGGCAGTACTAAGTCGCGGAGTCTCACCACTGCTCCGAGGTGTGAACCTGAGTGTTTTCTACATGTCAGTACTAAGGGCCACATGTATAAAAACTATCTAAATCTAAGACTTTCTTTGTTACCCAGAGTAACCAATCAAAACTACCCTCATTTCATATAGTGCTCTTAAAAAATGAAAGGGGAGCTCTGACTAGTTGCTTTGGGTCAGATGTCTCCCTAAGTGAAGTCTCACCACTGCTTGTATGTATGATTTTGAGTGCTTCTTACTGTTCAGTACTGAGCAGAGGAGTATTACCACTGCTTGGAGGTGTGAACCTGAGTGCTTTTACCTGTTTAGTACTGGTGGTACTGGTAGCAGTAGTGTCTGTCCAGCTGACAGTCTATGGTTTTATTAGCATAACAACTTACCACTACTCGGAGGTGTAAACCTGAGTTCTTTCTACTTGCCTGCACTAAGTGGTGAAGTCTCACCACTGTTCTGATTTTGGAATTTGAGTGCTTCCTACTGTTCAGTACTGAGGGGTGCAGTATCACCACTGCTAGGAAGTGTGAACCTTAGTGCTTTTAAGTGTTTAGTTTTTGAGGGGTGGGGTGTTTTGCCCAGTGACAGTCTATTGTTTTATTACCTAACTCGGGTTTAAATAATGGCTTTGTTGCTAATGAATGGGGAAATTTTTGATTTAAAGGTTTAAAAAGAAAACCCCGTTTTAAATTTTTTTTAAGACTTCCTTTTTATCAAGTTATAACATATATATATGGGTTTTTAAAAATTCTATAAAATTTTTTTTTTTTTAGAAAAATTTTCCCCTTATTTTTACTTGGCATTGAATCGGGCAAAAAACATACATTTTAAATCCTATTTGTCCTTACCACTATAGGTTTGGTTTTCATAAAACCAAGAATAAAAATAAATTGAAAATTTTTTCTATATTCTTTTTTTCTGAGTTTTATTAAATCATTCAAAAAGTTCTAAAAAAAGGGGAAAAAAATTTCCCAAAATTGTAAATTTGGGAAAAATCAGGGAAATTAATTTAATTTTATGTAATTTAAAGCTTTGGGGGTTTAGGGGGGCCCCCCCCTGGACCCAAAGGTAGGTGACAGTTTTTTAATAAGCTTTGGGTTTGTTTTGGAAAGTATCATCACTGCTTGGAAGTGTGGAAATTTAGTGCTCCCAAACTATTCATACTAAGTGGGGGAGTCCAACACTGTTTAAAATTTTTAAAAAACCTGAGAAAGTTACTGTTCAGTATGAAGGGGTTTTGGACCCTCAAACTGCTGGGGATTTTATAAAACCTGAGTGCTGTCTTCTTTTTAAACGTACTAAATGGGGGGGTTCCTAAAAAATGCTTGGAGGGGGAAAATTTTAAGAACTTTCTACTTTTTAAAAGTACTAAATGGTGGGGTCTCCCCACCTCAAAAAGGGGGGTTTAAAACCAAAATTTCTATTTTACGGGCAAAAGTACAATGGGGTTGGATTCTCCATCCCAGATAGGAAATTTAAACCCGGGGTTCCCTTTCTATTTCATTAATTTGAAACATTTTTTGTAAGTGGCCATCAGTGAGTTTTCTGAAAGCAGCACGCTACGCCCCAAAGATTTGCATGGGGAAAGCCCTTTTTTGTATAAAACCCACCCCCCAAATAAGGAAAAGAAACCCCCAACCAAAACCCCTAATTTTAAAATTTGGCCCTTTTTAAAAGAAAGCTAAACGGGGGGTTTGGCATCCCCGGGCCCTTTTTGAATGTTGGTAGCCTATTAGCATTTTAGGGGGGAGGGGGAAGATGCTGCTAAAAAAATGCGGATCTGAACCATTAAAAGGGGCCCGTGTGACGCGCCGCGGTCGGGGCCTCTGACCGAAAGTCCCTTTTCCCCCCCTCGCTGATATTTAAAAAACCCACCCCGCCCTGTTTTCCCCCCGGCCCCTGCGCTCTCTTGTTTCCCCCTCTGTTACTACACCCCTTCCCCCTTTCCCCTTTTCCCCCGGCCCCCCAACTAAGGGGCTAAACGGTGGGCCGTTTTTCTTGTTTTAAAGGGCCAGAAAGTACGGGTTAATTATTTCTCCCCCTTTTTGGGGGCGAGGATTTTTAGGGATTTCCTCTTCCCGGGCCATCCGCACCATTTGGGTTGGTTTGTTTTTTGGTTACATTTCTGTTCCTAGTCCTAGCAGCCTCTCGGGGCCCTTTTTTCTGCCCCCAAAATCCTCCCCCCCCCAGCCTGACCTCTGTCCGCCGGACATTCCCTCATTCGGCCGGGCCTGTCCGTCTCCCCCTTGTCGTTGATTTCGTGGGTTTCATTTCTCCCCCCATCAAAAGCTGTTCAAACTTGGCCCCTACATGGGGGGGTTAGCGACCGGGGGGAATTTCCTGCGGGAAAAGGGTTCCTGCCCCCCTTTGCGGCAGGCTTTCCGGTGAAGAAAAAGGGGCCCTTTTGGGTCCCCTGCCCCCTCGGCCTGGGTTTTTCCAAACCCCCCACCCCCATGACCTTGGATAAACTATCCTCTCCCCGAGCATCGTAAACAACAAGGGCAGTTAGGTCTTTGGAATCCCCAAGACATGGGGAGTTGTTTTTCCCCCTTTTTCTTCTCCATTCAGCCCAGACAACCAAAACTTGTCCCCTGCAAAAAATTTGGTGGGGGGGGGAGAGAGAGAAAGGAGTAAAAAGGAACTACTTAAAAATCCCCTTTGGGGAGGGCAGAAAAACCACCCCCATGAAGATTTTTGGCGCTGTGCTGTCCCCCCCAAAACCTATTGTGCAGTTGGGCGCTTCCCTTGAACCCCCAAAAAACCCCAGGGGCCGGACATGCCCTTCGGGGGGATGCAAGGATGGAGTTTGTCCTGTCTTTTTTCTTTTTTGTTCCTTTTTTTTTCCCCCCTTTTTTTTTCCCATTTTTAAATTAAGGGAAAACCCGCCTAACAGATATATCCATTACTATCGCCCCGGGCTTGTGTCAGCAGCGGGTTTTTTTTGTGCCCCAAGAGGGGACACTAACCCTTTTCCCATATTCCCCCTTCCCAATGCACCGGGGGTTATGAGAAGAGCAAAGAAATGTCAAAACCATTTTTCAGAATGGTAAAGGATAGTATCAATGGACCTTCCCATTCTAAATAGTACCCCAGACGGCAGCTGTCTTTTTTTTCCCTTTGACGGTTTTAAAGGGGAAAAAGAGGGGACCTCCCCACGGTTTTTTTTTTTTTCCAAGAATAAGTAATTTATTGAAAAACCAAAATTTTTGGGGAAAACCTCATCTTTAAAAGGGGATGCTTATTTTTGGGATTCCCAATAAATAAACAGTTTGGGAAAAAAAAAAAATTTGCGGGTTTTCCCTCCCCTTTTTTCCAAAACCCAGCCATGGTAAAATTACGGGCAGTTTGCCTAAATTTTTTCCCAAAAAGGGGAAGGCCCAATGGATACTGGCCCCTTTCCCCAACCCAAAAAATTTTCCCAGCCCGCAGCTCCCCCAAAAGGGGAAAAGGGGGACCCATCACATTAGACTTTCCATCCCTTTTTATCCATTTTTTAAGGAGATAGATCTAAGGTTAAACCGTTGTAGCCCAAAGAATCCAAAAGAAAACCAAAATTTGGGAAAATCTGTAAAGTTACAAATGTTTTCAAAACCTACAAATAAAAATGGGTTTTTTACCCTAACCAGCATCCTGGAAAAAAAGGGGTGATTCCTAAACCCCCCCTCATCAATCCAGTTTTCCCGCATAGGGAAAACGGTTTCCACTTTGGGGGTTTTTTAATTTATCAAATTTTTTTGGGGCCCTTTCCCCCCCCACTTTACCCCTCCCCTTTTTAGCCTCCTTCCCCCCTCACTCTAACCCCCCGCCTCCTCACTTAGCCCCCCCCCCTCCACCTCCTCTAGTCCCCCTCCCTCTGGCCCTCCCCCTTCCTCCAACTTTCCCCACTCTAGTTCACAACTCCTCCCCCCCACCCTCCCCTCTTTGCCCCCCCCTTTTGCCCCCCATCCCCCCAAACCCCCCCCCCAGTCCCCCGGGGGAATACCGGGCCTCCCTCCCCCTTAAAACCCCCCCACCGCCCCCCCCTTTTATCCCCCCCTTTTTTCCCTCCTAATCCCTTACCTCCCCCCTCTTTTCCCCCCCTATTCACCCTTTTCTCCCCACTCTAGTTCCCCCCCCTAAACCAAAAAAAAAATAAAAATTTCCCCCATCTTTCCCTAGCCCTTTTTTCCCCTCCAAACCCCCCCCCTTTTACTCAATTGCCCCCCCCCTCTAGCTTCCCCCCCCTCTAAAATTCCCCCCTCACTCTAGTCCCCCTCCCCCAAATCCCACCCCCCCCTCTCTAAACCCCCCACCCCCAACCCAGTTCCCCCCCCCTTACCCTTAACCCCCCTCCCCTCACCTCCCAAAACCCCCTACTTTACCCCCTAGCCCCCCCTTTTACTCCCAGCCCCACCTCCCCCCCCCTCCCCAAACCCCTCTTAGCCCCCAATTTTCCCCCCTCTCAACCCCCCCTCTTAAAAAACCCCCCCCCCCCCCCTCATCTAAACCCCCCTCACTCTAATTCCTATCCCTCTCCTTTTTTTTTCCTCCCCTACAGCCCACCCCCTCGTCCCCAAATTTTTAACCCCACTCCTCACCCCCCCTTTCCCCAAATCTTTTACCTCCCCCCCCTAAACCTCCCTTCCCCCCCCCTCACCCGTCCCCCCTGGGCCCCACTCTATCCCCCCCCCCTAGCCATTCTAAACCAACCCTGTCTCCCCTACTCTAATCCCCCCTCTCCTTTCCAAAACCCCCCCCCGGATATATAAAATCAAAACCCTTTTTCCACAAAAATCCCCTTTCGAAAAGCAGAGAAAAACCCCAAATTTAAAAACTGGGGAAGGGGGCAAGGGGGAGAGGGGTTCCCCGGGGAACTGGTACTGCAGGGCACTTTTAAATTTTAAAAGCAATCTGAAAACCCCAAAGCGTCGGAGATCAGAGTGGCAGCGGGGCTAAGCCTTTGGCCCGGGGGAGCATTTTTTGCCCATTTAAAAGTTTTCCCCCCTTAGGTCTGCAAACCCCCTTTTAAAACCAATGGTAAAAGGGAAGCCCACCCGGACCCCCCCAAAACCCCCTGCACCCCAACAATCCCCCTGGGTTTCGGCCCCCCGGGTTTCCCCCAAAAAAAAAGGTGACCCCTGTGGGCAGCCAAGAGGTGGGGAGGAGCCCAATTACCTTTCAAAAGCGAATTTTTAAAATAAAACCCCCCGCCCCGGCAGGCCCCCCCCACAGCAAATTAAATTGGGCCCTTTAAAGCAAGCATTTTCATGACCCCTTCTCCATTACCCCCCCCCTGAGTTTTAAAAGAAAACCCTTTCCTGCCCCAAAAAATTTGGAATGCCCGGGGGGTCTGCTACCCGTCCCCCCCCGGGGGTGGGGGGGGAGGGGATCCCCTATTTTTTGGGACCTTTTTCCCGGGACATTGCGGAAAACAAAATTTTTCAAGTAAAAAGGGGTTTTTCTGGTTTTTTTACTTTAACCCAAATTTGGGGAAATTTTCCCCCCACTGCCCCTGGGGGCCCGGTCAAAAAAATTAAACCGGGTGATTCCTTTAAACGAACCCGCCCCCAAAAAGGGCCTGCCCCTTAAAAACGGGTTTTCCCCCTTTTTTTCCCAAAAAAATTCCAAAAGGGGCCCGGGGGCATGGGGAAACCAGGGGAAAATGCCCCCCCAATTTTTTAAGGGGGACAGAGCCATTTTAAAAGGAAAAAAGGTTTCCCCGCCCCCCAAATTCTCCTCCCTCCCCCATTTTTAGTTTTCTTAAAAAAATTTTCCCAAAGGGCCCTTAAGGGGCCTTTTAAACTTAAATAAAGGGCTGGTTTTGGGGTTTTGGGGCCTTTGGGGTGTAAGGCAATGTAACCCCTCCAAATTCCCCACCCCAAGGGTGACTTTCATGAAAAAAATTTGGGAAAGGCCCCCCCCCTTGCTGCTTTAGGTTTGGGGAAAAAAGGAAGAGCGGTAAACCTATTTTTTTTTTTTCTTTCTTTTCTTTGAAAAAAATCAGGCCCTTAACCTCTTGCCCTTTACCTAACCCCTTTAAACCCTTTAAACTTTCTGACTACCTACCCCAGCTGGGGGCCTTTCAAATGGGCCCACCTAAAAATTGTGGGGGCCCCAAAATTTTGTGGGGTACAGGCCATAACTGTAGCATAGGGGGTTAGTCCTTTATTCCTCCCCACCTCTCTTGTAGACTGTGCTATAACCTGTACCCCCCTCTCCCATCCCTGGAAATGTTTTATTAAGGTGGAAGACAGTGAGAGAGGTGTTGGAAAAGTGAGAATTCTAAGATATTTGTGTCCAAATCTGTAGAGATGAGTGGTGGCTGGGAGACATCGTTAAGGTGGTCTTTACTAATCTTTATTCAGTCATTATGTGTTGGTAATTTGTGGTGGTGTTCTGGAGGTATAATCAGTTCCTTATGTAGTAGCATTATTAGTAATGTTGGTCTTAGCATTGTAAGATTTGTTAGGTAGCAGTGTGATCGTGATATGTATGATGAGGTTTTTGATCCTTGTATTACCTAGTACCCACATGACTTTATCAATGGGCATCAGTAAAGGTTTGTGGTAGAGGGAGAGGCTGAAAGTGGAGAGGGCCCATCCAAGAGTTAGCTATGTGGCTACTGCCTTCTCTAGTTATGCCCATGCTCCGAGATGTGAACCTGATTGCTTTCAACTTGTTAGCACAAAGTGGTGGAGATTCACCACTGCTCGGAGTAGGGAACCTGAGTGCTTTCTACTTGTTAGTACTAAGTGGTGGAGATTCACCACTACTCGGAGGTGTAAACCTGAGTGCTTTCTACTTGTCAGCACTAAGTGGTGAAGTTTCACCACTGTTCTGATGTTGGAGTTTGAGTGCTTCCTGCTGTTCAGTACTGAGGGGTGCAGTATCACCACTGCTAGGAAGTGTGAACCTTAGAGCTTTTAAGTGTTTAGTTCTGAGTGGTGGTGTCTGCCCAGCTGACAGTCTATTGGTTTATTAGCATCACTCTGATAACTAATGGCATAGGTAGCTAAAGAATGAGGAAAGGGGTGAGTTAAGGATAAAAATTAACATTTGGCATCACCAGGCCTTTCTTAATGTTGGATAGCCTATTCAGCATTTTAGGAGAGCTGGGAGATGCTGCTAAACTGTCTGGATCTGAACCATTATAGCGGCGTGTGACGCGCCGCGCTCTGGTCCTCTGACTGCAAGCACCTTCGCCCCTCGCTGATACTTACTGATACTTACCCAGCCCCGTCCTGCTTCCTCCCAGTCCTGCGCTCGTCTGTGCTTCCCTCTGCTACTACACGCTCCGTCCTCTGCCGGACACTAGGGACACGCACGTTCTGCTGCTCTGAGGTCTGCAACCACTGACACCAATGGTAGGGAAGCCACAGGACCCCCCAACCCCGACCCAGCTGCGCCCCAACAATCTCTGCTGCCGCCCGGCTTTCGAAAGAAGAGGAGACATGTGGCAGCAGAGACTGTGGGAGGAGCGCAGTACATACAATAGAGATTAAACATAGCCCTGCTGGCAGCCTCCCCACAGCACTTAGTGGCTTCATGCAGCATCTCATGACTCTGTCTAATACCACCTGAGTTTAAAGAGCCTCCTGCAGCCCGCTGACTGCGGGAGGTCTGCTACCCGTCCCTGAACTGTGGGAGGTATCCCCTATTTGTGGGAACCTCCCGGACATTGCGGAAGAATTGTCAAGTATGTTTTACTGTTCACTACTAAATGGTGGATTCGCACCA
>JAODAL010052765.1:0-25763 GCA_025379985.1 Phyllomedusa bahiana
GAGCAATCTTACGACTGTGGTGCAACAGGTCCCTAGAACACCCCAATATCCTTGGCACATAACCAAGTGTTGGGCACCAAAGTTTGGAGTGCGGTTGTTTATACATCTACAGAACTGGGCTACGACAGTTATTTGGCTCACAGTATGCAAGAAGCCTGGTGCAGCCCCATTCAAACATGCCTCTGTTATCTCTAATGTAATCACACTCAAATGTGTTCTGCAGGCTGTTCCCAGGAAAGCAACTATGAGGGTTAGGGTGCATTCACACGGTAAGGGACAAATACCGCGAGCGGGATGGCTTTTCTCCGCGACGAGCGGAGAAAAGCCCTCCCCCTTCACATTCACAAGTACAGATTCTGTCCAAAAACCGAACGGAAGAATGTGCTTGTATAATGTTTTACGGGCGGACCGCGGGCAGCAAAACCGCCGGACAGAAAACCCGTGCAGTGGGGACTGCTGCATGGGTTTTTCATAGGAGCCCATTGTGCTCATTTTTGGCCGGTTTTTCAGGCGGTCTGCAAAACCGCAAACCGCCTGAAAAACCGGCCAAAAACCCGTGCCGTGGGGGCATGCCCTTAAAGTTTTTCTCAGTAGAAAGAGAAGTTCAGAGACTAAGAAGCATACTCCAACATATTGATAAGACACAGCCCAGTCACTGAGAGAGAAATGATCAACAACTTTGGGGATGCTTATGTAAGCAAGCAAGAGTTTAAAACTGTCCTAATAAAGAAATAATGAAACAGCAATGCATTTTGTAATTATGTTTATTTAACTTTACCTACATGTTTACAATTAATCAATGAAATTGGAATACCCCTTTAACAAACTGGCTGGAAAGTATTACCAATCCACAAGAAATATTTATAAATATTACTATGTGTGATACATATATTTGGTTCTTTCCAACTCATTTGATTTTTTAGAGCATTAATATATGAAACAGATTAAAATTTCCTTATGTCATTTTTTGTGAGACTAAAAGTCTATGCAAAGCACTGACCCATAGATGTAAACTCTAATGTGAGTGTGGCACTTGTTTTCATTCCAGAATCTATATTTAGTATTGTACTGATGCATTTGGCTCTAAGCAGACCTCAGCTGCAGGATCCTTGCACTGGCTGGTCTAGCAGTATTCTTTAGCTAATGAACTCATGATTCATCCCTGCATTTCCACTACTTGCATCACTTGAGGGCCATTAAGGCTGCCTTTGCTAAGGTGACTCTACAAAGACAGCAGGCTGATCTTAATTCACTATCACATGATTAAAAATGCTAATGTTTAACAGCTCTCTTGATTAGACTGTTATTTCTCATCATGTTTGACAGTGGTAGGAAAATGTTATCTTCTCTGAAAATCTATGTTGTGAAATATCAAGCAGTTAAACTGCATTTCTCTTCTTTTGTCTGACATCTTTTACGGAACACTACCTCTAGTGCTTCAGGCAAGAAAACTGCTATTTTTCATTCCATTTTCAAGGATTACAACCATGAGAAAGATTTTGTGGTATCCTAAGATCAGGAGCATTAAACAAACCTATTTATCTAATCCCTGTTAACTCTTCAAATAGATAACTATTAAGTGTACACTACTGGACATCCAGGAACAATCCTTTGTTTCTCTGACTACTTGCAATTATGACAGCTCTGCAGAGACGATAAATATAGATTGCTTCATCATATTTGTTGGTGGAAAGCCTCAGGGTCTATTTCTGGGAAAAGTTATATTTTCAAAGCAGTAACACTCGGCAGTCAGAAGTAAGCTTAAAGATCACATTTAAAGAAACAAATAAAGTAGTTCCCTGGTGTCTTCATAAAAAACCTGATTATGTTCTGGTTACTCTAATCTGAAAAGAAATTATTTATTTTCATGAATTGTTATGACATAAGCAGTTTAATACATTTTTAAGGGGAACCTGTCATATTAAACAAGCAGTCTGATCTACCAGCAGCTTGTTTTCTAGCAGAAGGAGCTGAGCAGATTGATATTTATAGTTCTGTGGGGAAAGATTTAGTAGACTGTGTCATGTATTTCTTTAAATCCCTGCTTATTCTGAGTTAAGGAATCCAGTGGGCGGTATTATCAGTGATTGACAGCCTTCCATGAATGAGTGTGCATACAGAGATAGCTGTCAATCACTGATTGCCCACTGGACTCCTTAAAGGGGTTATCTCACTACAAGGATTGCTTTTTATGGTAAAGATCTTGAAAAAACAAGTCACTTTGCAATATACTGTATGTCCATTATATGTCCATTAACAGTATCCTACCTATTCTGAGATATCCCCTCTTGTATGGGCTTCATCAGCTCCTCAGGTCACTATAGCTACAGACCTGTTTGATCTCTCCTTATAGGCTGCCAGCACTGATTGCTATAGCTACAGACATGGCTTCTACTACAGCCTAGTAGAAGCCAGTAAACACGCCTTTGAATTCAAATTGAAACCAAGAAAACAGGACTCAGGTAAGATGAATCAATGCAGTGAGACAACCCCTTTAACCCAGAATAAGTGAAAAGTCAGATCAATAAATGACAATTTCTACTGAATCTTTCAACACAGAGTTACATGCTCAGCTCCTCCTGCTGTATAATAAGCTGCTCAGATCAGAAGGCATGTTCAATGTGACAAGTTCCCTTTAAAGACCTACTTTAAATTATCCCAAACCTTAACAGTCAGTCTATAAACATGATAAAGTGTCACAGGTGCCCCTGCGACCCTCAACCCGGGTTGCAGGCGTACCCGTGCCCCCCAGTCTAGCAGCGCCGCTGCCCGCATGTCGGGCAGCGGACGCGCTTGTCCTGCCGACCGAGTCCCGGCTCACTTACCCGGCCCCGGTCCCATTGCTGCTCCTGTCTCCCGGCGTGCGCGTTCCCACTCCCTAGGGCACGCGCGCGCCGGCTCTGTTAAATTTAAAGGTCCAGCGCTCCGGCAATTGGGTATTGCCGGCCGCTGCCCTTATTTAAGCCTGCCTCTTCCTGGTGCCGTTGCCGGATCTTTAGTGCCATTGCCTATTGAGAAAGCATTCCTGAAGTCTTGTTCTGAATACCGTGTACCATTTGCCTATGTCCCTCGACCATAAATCTTGCCGCCTGCCCTGACCTTCCTGCCTGTCCTCGACCACGAATCTTGCCACCTGCCCTGACCTTTCTCCCTGTCCACGACCACGAACCTTACCGCCTGTCCTGACCTTCCTGCCTGTCCCTAACTACGAGCCTGCCTTCTGATTTTGTACCACGCTACACCTCGGCTGCCTCTGCAAGCAAGTCACGTCAGCGGTAGCGACCTGTTAGACTCCCGCCACAGCAAGTCCATCCCGCTTTGCGGCGGGCTCTGGTGAAAACCGGGACCTACTTAGATTCCGCTCCCTGGCATGGCTATTGCCATCGCTTGCGGTGGTCCAGAGGATCCACTACCTCCAACCGTGACATAAAGCAGGGTTTCTAAAACTACATTGGCTTCATCACGGTTCTGCAAGTCCTCCCTGGTGAACAAATTCTACTATGCATCATTAAATACTAACTTGTAGCATTGCCCATGTTACCCTGAACAGAAAATTAACCACAAGGAGTAAATAAGGTGTAATAGGGACCTTGGAGTTATAGGTTCCGGTGAAGGGCAGTCCTTATCAGGGCAATGACCCTGCTTTTGTTAGGTAGGGCTGAGCTTAGGGTTTTGTAGGGTTAGACATTTTTCTTACTGCTCCCAATATACATATTAGACTACTATACACTCTACAAGAACAAGACTACATTTGGATTAAGACATTTCCACAGTAGGGTAGGAGTGTCTGTGACCCTAATCCTTTATATCTTTCTTTGGCTTGATTGTTTATACTTTTATGCTCCTTTTTGTAAGAAAATCTATGTTATGTGTTATAGGTTATTCCAGTGATAATACAACAAACCCAACCAAATACTACAATGTAGTATGTAGTTCACATAACACCCCCTAACACCACTAAATACCAAGATGCAACACAAAATTCCTCCAAAGTCGTGAAAAATACCATGGTGCAGCACAAAATACTTCGCTAGTGGTGCCAAATAAAAACCATAAAGCAGCTTACAATATACCACCAAGCCCCACAAAATGGCACAATGCAGCATGAAATACATCCAAAGTAGTGCCAAACAAAAACCACAATGTATGTCACATAATATCCCCTCACACCACTAAATGCCACAATGTTTTCAATGCCATATATTTGTGGGGTGTAGTGGGAGCAGAGTTATTGTGGGCTGAAGAGATGAGTTTTCAGGTTGCTTTTGAAGCTAGTGAAGATGGCAGAGAGTCTGATTTGTTTGGCATGGGAGTTCCAGAGCATGGAAGCATAGGAGAAGTCTTGGAGACAGTTGTGTGAGAGGTTATGAGAGGGGAGAGGTTGGGGTAGAGGTTATGGAGAGACTTGTAGGTCATGGTTAGTAACTTGAACTGGATTTGCTGAGTAATGGGTTGTGTAACGACCAGCGGTGTCAGTATGCACTGACACGGTGGACCCCGGGTATTTGTGGATCCTTCAGGTGTGGCGTCTAAGGGGATTACCCGTCTTCACCGACGTCCTCCGTGAGGCTGGATGGACTTTGCTGCAGGGAACCCCTAACATGCCTACTCGCAGTGACAATCGAAGTGCAGGACAAGGACACCGGGTATTGACAGAGGTGATGGGTCACAACAGGTGTAGCTGTAGGCAGGTAGCAGGTCCCAGGCAGGTAATTGACTGTTAAAAGGGAAGAATAACAGCAGAAATAAGGCACTGGATAGCACAGGGTTAACACAGATAATACAAGTAAACAGGTATTGCAGCAGCAATACAGTAGCCAAGGGTCAAGCTCAATGAAGAACATCCACGAACTGACAATGGAACAAAGGCACGAAGTTCCTTATATCACAGGAGGTCACAGGTCATTGAACAGGTAATTAGGATACTGTCCCTTAAAATATCAGTGGACTTGAGCATGTGCCCTAGGGGACACGTGTGCATGCAAAGGAAGCCAAAGAGGCCAGATGCGCAGGATTGCGGGCTGGAGCAAGAGCGCACACATGTGAGCTGTAACTGCCAGTGGCCGCCGCTGCCGCCGACTCAGGCACAATACACAGCGCACAGCAGCAGAGCCACGGGCACGTCCATGGCCTGAGACAGGGACTTTGCCGTGAACTGTGACAGGTAGTCAGTGTAGGGATTGGCAGATTGGATTGGCAGAAGAGTAGCGAGGAGAGAGGTGGATAGAATTGAGGATGGTTTGGTGGGAGCAAGAGTGACAGACGGTTGACCACAGAGAAAGATGTTAAAGTTGTCTAGGCGGGAGATGACAAGGGCATGAACTAGCATTTAAGTGGATTCAAGAGATAGTTTTCAGATTGAGTTAGCAGGCGGAGGTAAGGGCTTGGATGTATAGCTGTTGACTGTGATAGAGATCAGGTGGAGCGAGTTAACATCTGGGTTGGAGATGTAAAGTTGGGTGTCATCAGCATACAGCTGATACTGAAAGCAATGTGAGGCAATGAGCTGATGAGACAGATGAGAGGACAGTTGAAGGTGCTGTTCAAGGAGTTTAGAGGCAAATGGAAGCTGTGAGATGGGATAATAGCTGGACATAGAGGAGAGGTCAAGAGATGGATTCTTAAAGGGGTTGTCTCACTATAAGGATTGATTTTTATGTTAAAGCTTTTGCAAAAACAAGTCACTTGGCAATATATGTCCATTAACAGTGTCCAACCTATACCTAGATATCTCCTCTTGTATGGCCTGCATCAGCTCCTCAGGTCGCTATAGCTACAGACCTGTTTGATCTCTCTTGATAGGCTGTAAGCGCTGGTTGCTATAGCTACAGACCTGGCTTCTACTGCAGCCTAGCAGAAGCCAGTAAACACGCCCCTGAATTCAAAATTAAACCAAGAGAACAGGACTAAGGTGAGATGAATCAATGTAGTGAGACAACCCCTGTAAGGATGGCTACATTAGTAGCATGTTTAAAGAAGGAAGGGAAGATGCCAGAGGGTAATGAGAGGTGGAAAAGAGAAGTGAAGTCTGGGATGATAGCAGCACTAAGGTCTGGGATGGCATTGGATCAAGATTACAGGTAGTGAGGATGGATTTGGACAACAGAGAGGAAAGCTTGTCATAAGTAACAATGGTGGAAGAGTATTGTGCAGGTATAGAGGAGGGTAGTGGTAACTTTGCAGATATAGGAGGTGGGCAGTGGGGACTGTGAAGGTATAGAGATGGGTGGTGGGGATGGTGCAGTTATAGAAGTGGGTAGTGGGTACTGTGCAGGTATTGAGCTGGGCAATTGGGACTGTATGAAATAGAGTGGCGAAATCATCTGCGGATAGGAGAGATGGGGAAGGGGTGAAGTAATCCTGTTTAACAGAGGTGCGTGCAGCCTTACATGTGTGGAGTGAAGGTTTGTATGAGTCGAGGTCATCAATGGAGTGAGTTGTCTTCCAGTGGTGTTCAGCAATTGTGGAAGCTCACCTCAGCTGTTTAGTCAAATGCCAGGGTTGTCTGTTGATTTTCCGGGTTCTGTTGTGTGTGAAAGGGACAACTGCATCAACAGTGGAGGTGATTATGTTGTTGTAGAAAGTGGTGGCTGCATCTGGGTCATCAAATGAGTATATAGTAGAAAGAGATGCAAGAGAGTCGGAGAGCGTGCAAGGGTTAAGGTTTTTCAGGTTCCTGCAGGGGTGCACTAGGCAGGAGGGACAAGTGGAGTATAGATGGTGGAGAAGGTAAGCAGATTGTGGTCAGATGTTAGGAGAATTTGAGATGTTAGATAAGGAGCAGAGGCGGGTTAAGTCTAGTTACAGTGTGTGTCCATCTTTGTGAGTTTCTCCAGTGGTCCACTGTGAGAGGATGAAGGAAAAGTAGAGTGAAGGGAGTTTGCCGGCAGTAGAGAGGGATGTGTCGATGGATATGTTGAAGTCTCCCATGATAAAAGTGGGGATGTCAGTGGAAAGAAAGTGGAGAAGCCAGGAAGCAAAGCGATTGAGGATGTCAGGGCCTTGCAGTCGGTAGACGATGGCCACTTTGAGGTTAGAGGGGGATGCGTACACAATGCTCCTCAAAGAAGTGGAGAGTGAGGGAGGATAGCAATGGAATGGTGAGAAAGGAACAGGAATCAAACAGGAGAAGGTCAACATGCTTATTCGTGGGGCAGGAGCATAGGTAAATTGTAGGCCACCAGAGGGGGGCTGTCTGAGAGGGTTTGAGCTAGGTTTCTGTCAGTCCAAGGAAGAAAAAGTTATGTGAGATAAAGAGGTCATATATGTAAGAGAGTTTGTTGCATACAGACCATGCACTCCAGAGAGCTCCATAGAGAAAAATAGGGGGGGAGCAGACATGAAGGGAATGTGTTTTAAGTAGAAGGGGTTAAAGGAGTTTGAAGTGGCAAATCGGTGAGGAAAGGGAGAAAAAATAGTGGGAATGTGTTGAAGAGGCCTTGCATAAGGAAGCATGTCACCAGCAGCCAGGAGGAGCAGAGAGGGGGTTAGTAGTTGGGAGTAGAATAGACTGTAATTTGGTTTGATAGTGGGGAAGAGGTTGGTGATGACTGACAGATGAGAGACTAGAAAACATGGAGAGATACAGAGCTCATTGCCCAGCTGAGGAGTTTTTGGGATAGGCAATTAGTTTCAGGAAAATGGAGGTTGAGATAATGGAGGACAGGAAAAGCATGGAGGGTGAGTTTGAAAGCTGCTAGTGAAAGAGAAGAGTATGAATAGCTGTTATCATTTGCAATCCTTGTTCAATCCTGGTTTAATTCTGGTCTTAATTCATTCTCACACGTAGAAACGACCACACTTTGAAAAAGGCCACAGCCTCTCTCCCACAAATTTATACTGAATGAAGCCCTAATCAAACTGCCAGGTGAGGAAAAGAGATGGGAGGAGTCAAGTCAGCTAATAAGCAAAGTGAGAAGAGAGGAAACTAAATTACAAGATAAAGTACAGTATTGAATTTAAACAAACAGCATGGGATGGGGGTAGGGAAGGTGACATTGTGATAACAATTCATAAATATACCAAAGATACACGTTAAAAGAACAGACAGCAATGAGGGCGACGGCAGGATCGGGGTTGTAGTCAAATGCAATACATACCTGTGAATGAAAAGTTAAGGGTTGGTCAGGTCAGAATGAAGGAATTCCGTGGTTCTACATAATGCTAAGGTCTGGTATTAATTCATCCTCACACTTAGAAACGGCCACACTTTGAAAAAAGCCACAAACAACCTCGATGCAGATACAGACACAACAATGAACGGACACAGAAATGGGACTGATGGCAGCATGGGGTTTGTAGTCATATGCAGATACTGAACATACCTGTGAATGAAAAAAGAAGGATTGGTCAGTTCAGAAGGAAGGAATTCCATAATGCTACATAATTCTAAGTTCTGGTTCCTCCTCACATCCTCCATTGTAACAGAAAACAAGATAAAGCATTCCTTGTTTATTAATATGTGAATAGTTGTAGGATTGTTCATATTGTATCTTCTGTGGGAATCAGCTCAAACGGAGGCCGTCTTTCGTTGTGCAATACTGCAGGGTTTATTGGCATCAGTTTTATAAACAAGGAAAATAAACAGCAGGGCTTGCTTCAGCCAAAAAAACAAAAATTTCACGCCCTCGTTTGCAGTCAACAATCCTTTATGCCGGTCTCTGTAGTACATCCACGGTTATCAAGGCCCAGCTCTGGCCCTCTTACTACTGCTCACTCCACTGAGCAGTGTTTGACAGGAATGGAACCACACCCCCTTCCACCTGAGCCTGCTGGCCTTATATAGTGCTGGTAAGCCCAGGACCGGAGTGTGGGAGCAGTCCATCCCACTCAACTCTACAGACTGCTCCAATAAAGCCCGACCCGGATTACGGCATTACTGCCATACTACACATAAAAAAAACGTGTCAGTGGCTATTGCCGCTGACACCAAAATAAATAGGCTTTATTTCACCGATTTAGACAAGATCGGTGGACACATACGTCCTTTCCACTACCGCACCTTGTGCCTTTCTACAAAACCCCCCCCCCTCTGCCCAATGCCGGGGGATGGGCACCTTCAGCCATCAAACTATGTACCCGATAGGCATCTGCTTTCCCCCTGCAGCTTGCCCGGCCTGTGCTCCACCGAGAAATTAAAATCCTCCAGGGCCAGGAACAAAAACGGGTGACCCTGGCATTGTTGCCTTTTTCCCCCTAGCCATTTCAATGGGGCATGATCAGTCACCAGCCTAAATTTGTGACCCAGGAGGTAGTACCGGAGAGAATCTAGTGCCCATTTAATGGCTAAGCATTCCCTCTCAATAATGGCGTAATTACGCTCGGCAGGGGACAGCTTCCAGCTCAGAAAACTCACGGGATGTTCTCCTCCATTGATAACCTGGGATTACCGCACTTAGGTCGACTCTTGAGGAAATCTGTTTGTACTACAAATTCTCGTGAGAAATCCGGGGCCACTAAAACTGGCTGTCTACACAGGGCTATTTTCAAGTTTTGGAAGGCCTCTTCAGCCTCTGGGGACCATTTGATCATGGCGGACTTAGTCCTTTGTCAGGTCCGTCAAGGGTGTTTCCATCTCGGCAAACTTGGGGATAAACCGCCGGTAATACCCCACGTTTCCCCAAGAAATGCTCCCCACTTGTTTCTTGGTAAGTGGGTGGGGCCAGTTTGGATTGCTTCTATCTTGTTTACTTGGGGCTTTATCTCCCCCCTCCCACGACATACCCCAAGTAACGGGCCCTCTTCCATCCCGATGGCGCACTTACTAGGGTTTATGGGTGAAACCACCTTTTCTTAGCGCATCTAGGGACAGCTTGGATTTCTTAGGGTGACTCTCCCAATCCCGGCTGAAGATGACTATGTTGTCAAGGTAAGCTGACGCATGGCCCGGTGGGGCCTAAGATCCTGTCCATAGCCCTTTGGAAGGTGGCGGGGGCCCCCTGAACCCAACGGCAATTCTTACATAGTGGAAGGACCGTCTGGTGTGGAAAAAGGCTTTTTTTCTCTCGGGCCTCCTTGGCTAAGGGGATCTGCCAATACCCCTTGGACAGGTCTAGGGGGGTGATATTACCGGGCTGGTCTAGCTTCTCAATAAGCTCATCTACCCGGGGCATGGGGTATGCATCGACCTTCGATACTTCATTTAGCTTGCGGTAGTCGTTGCAAAAGCTCCACTCACCGTTAGGCTTAGGGACTAACACGATGGGGCTGGACCATCCGCTCTTAGACTCCTCTATAAATCCTAATTTTAGCATTCTCTGCAGTCCCTTTGCCACAATTTTCCTACGGGCCTGGGGAATCATAAGGTTTTAAATTCACTCTCACCTGAGGCTCTGTGACGATCTCATGTTCTACAACATGGGTTAGCCCTGGTGCCTCTGTGAATAAGTCCCTATTTTGTTGCAGCAGTTGTCTGCACTGTTGGGTCTGAGAAGGAGACAGGGTTCTGCAATCTTCCTGCCTCTATATGGTCTCGGGTTTGGGGGACACCAAGCAAGATGCCACCGGGGGGTCTCTTCTTTCCATGGCTTGAGCAATTTAAACATGGTAACTTGGTAGGGCTTCCTTCTCCTGGTGATGGACCCGATAGTTGACCTCCCCCACCTTCTCAACTATCTGTAGGGACCTTGCCATTTCGCCAGGAACTTGCTCTCCACGTTGGTACTAAGACTGGACCCTGTCCCCTGGCCCTAAACCTGTCTCAGCGGGCTGACCTGTTGTAGACCCTCGCTTGGGGCCTCCTGCGCCTGTAAGGGGTTTGTTCCTTAACAATAGGGAGTGCCTGAGTGATCCGCTCTGTAGTTGTGCCACATGCTCAATGACCCCTTTTATGGGGTGTGACCTCACTCTCCCAGGTTCCTTGGCAATATCTAATAGTCCCCCTGGGATCCCTTTGCCATAGAGTAACTCAAAAGGGGAGAAGCCTGTGGAAGTTTGGGGGGAACCTCTGGATAGAGAACAGGAGATATGGCAACAGTTAGTCCCAATCTTGGCCATCTTTCTCTACTACTTCTTCAACATGGCCTTAAGGTCTTGTTGAAAAACGTTCCACCAAGCCATCTGTTGGGGGTGGTACACAGGTGCTTTAGTTGGGTCACCTTCAGAACCCTGCAAAGTTTCTTGCATAACTCTCGACATAAACGGGGTCCCTTGATCCGTCGGATCTCTTTCGGAAAGCCCGTTCTGGAAATATGTGCCATAGTTCCCTAGCAATTACCTTGGAGGAAGTTTTTCTAAGGGGTACAGTTCTGGGTACCTGGTGGCGTAGTCCATGACGACCAGAATATACTGGTGTCCTCTAGCCGACTTTACCACGGGCCCCTATTTAAATCCATTGCTACTCTCTCAAAGAGTGTGTCGAAAATTTGGCAATGGTATTAGTGGGCTGCGGAAAACTGGCAACCCGGGGAGGTGATTGGCATGGGGGAAGGACTGGCAGTAGTCTCGGATTTCCCTGTAGCACCCTGGCCCGTAAAATCTGTGTAGAATTCTTTCTATGGTCTTATCGGCCCCCAGGTGTTCCCCCCAACACGTGACTGTGGGCCAGATTCCATTTACCATCCGCCTGTATGGTTTTGGGAAACCAGAAGTTGTTCACCACTCCTCACGGATTTTGGTACACCGGGGACAACAAATCCTGATTTACAGCAAAATGGGGAAATCTTTCCTCAGCCCTGACTCTTGGGGTTTCCCCATCCAAAATAACACCACGCTGTTGAAGGCCCCTTTTAGGGTCTCATCCCGCAGCTGGGGCCCTCCAAAATTTCCCCCAGATACTCCTAGGTCTGGCAGTGTCTCATCAAGGGTTGACTCCTCCTCACCATCTCCTACCATGACGGAAGATGGGAACTCGGGGGCCACCTCATGGCCAGTGCTCTCAGGACTGTCTGGGTTTTTGGGTGCTTTTGCTGTATGGCACCTTTCCCCCAGTCCCCAAAAGGGGGGGCAGTCCCGGCCAATTATAACTTTGTGCACTAATCCCGCAAAAATGCCCCAAAATAGTGGGCACCTACCCCCATCGGATTTTAAAGTTACTTGGGCCACGGGGTACGCTTTGGTATCCCCATGTATACAAAGGGGACCCCCAAAGTTTTTTCCCCGGAATCAAAACATGGGGAATACTGGCTGTCGGAGAGTAACCAAGCTTCCCGAGTCCAGGAGACCCCTTACAGGGGTGCCATTCAACCCCGATGGGACAGAGTGGAAGTCCTGGGTAGTGTCCAACCCGGTGTGCATGCCGGAAAGCGCCAACAGAGACGTACGCCCCCCAACGGGAACAGTCCATCGGTTCCGAGCCAAGGGTGCACTGGGCCGCCACATGCCCCACAGCCTGGCATCTCCAGCAGATAATGTCCCGGACAGGGGGTCGGGATGTCGGCGCTGGCAGTGCCTTGGCCTTAGGACGGGCGTCTCTAGGAGCTTAGTACCGCTTCTTTGCTTCCTGGGGCAGTCGGAATCTGCCAGTAGGGAGAGGCATAGGGTCCTGGATCAGCCAGGGAATTTTTCCATGGCCCGAAATCTCTCTACCAAGCCGAAAAGTCATCCGCCGTCTGGGGATTCCCCTTTCGCCACCCAGCATTGCACTGGCTTGGGGAAGGGGAAATGCACAAAGCGGTCCATCATGACCCTCTCTACCATCTGGGCTGGGGAACATACCTCCGGCTGCAGCCATTTCTGGATGAGGTGCAGGAATCAAACATTTGGGACCTCGGGGCTGGTCCCTCCTGTATCCCCCACTGATGCACCCTTTGTGCCGGACTGTGCCGTCCGCCCAGGCGCGCCAGAATTTCCGACTTGAGTCGAGGGTATTTCCCTGGCATCCTGCAGAGATAAGTCATAGTAAGCCTTTTGAGGTCACCAGTGAGAAACGGGGCCAGGACCCTCTGCCACTGCGGAGCTGGTTGTCTCTCCGTTCAGCCACCCGCTCGAAGACGGTAAGGAAGGCTTCCCGGTCTCTCTGGGGTCATCTTCTGCAGGGTGTCTCGTTACCCTTTCCATGCCTGCTGTCCGTCCTCCTGAGGGGTGTAGCTGGGGTCTCCTTCCCCCGGATTGCTTCCTCCATATGGCCATCTGCCTGATTAGGAGCTGGTTGGTCTCCTGCTGTGACCGCACAGATTCAGCATGGGCCTGTTGCTGTGGGTGCTAAACCCGCACCAGGTGCTTCAGCAGCTCCTCCCTTTCGCTTGTTTGGTTTTAAACATAGCAGCCGACTTAAAACCAGGACATGCAGCCCCTTATTCCAGGTGATGCCCGCATCCGGACACCAATTGTGGGAATCAGCTCAAACGGAGGGCCGTCCTTCGTTGTGCAATACTTTCAGGGTTTATTGGCATCGGTTTTATAAAAAAGGAAAATAAACAGCAGGGCTTGCTTCAGCCCAAAAACAAAACATAAATCACAGTCCTCGTTTGCAGTCACAATACCGTATGCCGGTCTCTGTAGTACATCCACGGTTTTTCAAGGCCCAGCCTGGCCCACTCATACTGCTCACTCCCCTGAGCAGGTTTGACAGGAATGGAAACCACACCCCCTTCACCCGAGCCTGCTGGCCTTTTTAGAGCGGTAAAGCCAGGACCGGAGTGTGGGAGCAGTCCCATCCCACCCAAACTTACAGACTGCTCAATAAAGCCCGACCCGGATTACGGCATTACTGCCATACTACACATACAAAAAAGTGTCAGTGGCCTATTGCCGCCCGACACCAAAATAAATTTGACTTTTTTCACCGATCTTAGACAGATCGGTGACACATAGCGTCCGTCCATACCGCACCTTGTGCCTTTCTACACTTCTTAAAACTTATCCCCATCTTTACAGCAGTTTTCAATGCACAAATGCAGCTAAAATACATACTTTCAAAGTAATCGTGATTTAAAAAAGCACCTTTGATTTTGGGTGCACAGCTCCTATGCAGCCCTATGCATCTTGATAGTAATGCCTTGTCCCCATGGCAAAGATAATTGTTCAGTTTTTCAGACGGTTTGCAGTTTTCGAAACTGTCTGAAAACTGAAAAGCAACGCTCCCTTTAGACTTTAACAGAAAATCTGTTCAGCAGTCCCCACTGAATAGATTTTCTGCCGGACAGTTTTTGACACCGCCAGCGGTCTGAAAAACTTAGTACATGTTCATTCTTCTGCTCGGTTTTCGGGCAGAACGTGAGCATGTGAATGTGAAGGGGGAAGACTTGAATCTGCAAACCGCGGACAAAAGTTGTCCCCCTGCGTACCAAAAAAAGACAAAATACCGGTCGGAAAATCAGATTATTATTTGCAAACTTGTTTATTTTTTACTTTTTCATTTATTGTGACAATGATATTCTTTTAATTGTCTGCAAACATGAATATAGCATTTAAGTATATAAAAATGTAGTTATGTATTCCTTCAGGAATACATATATTTTGGGCATGTTTTAGTTATGGAAAAAACAAATATAGCCTATGTAACAATGAACCTAGGCATACAGTCCAAGTACCCCACAACAATATATATGACTAAATTATCTCTGGACGGGAAATAAATCAATAAAAAATAACCTTTATTGAAACCTACATTAAAAATATATCCTATTTAAAACTGGGCATATACCATAGCAAAATATACACATACAAACACTAACAATGTGCATAAATAGCAGTATCCCACAGAGAAAAGGAAAGAAAAAAAGGGGGGTAGATGTATGTAATATCCACCATCCCTAAATAGTCCCTATTTAGCTATTCAACCCTACCTGTTATAGCAGGGCTATCGTCCTTATAGGGATGGCTCCACCAGGATCCTGTCCCTGTTAATTAAAACCCCTATATAGAACTAGGTGTAATATATTATAGGCAAAAAAAGTGATCTCACCTTGTTGAATGAGCCAATATTTTGTCAAAATTATCATATAAATAGACTGATACTTTCACCTTCCTTCCTGAGCAATAAAGTGTCCCAACATGTTTCCATACCCACATAGTTTTATCAGGGGACTTTAAGTAGTGGGTATGACAAATCTCAAATTAGAAGATATAATGTAGGGGAATAATAGAGAAAAGACTAGAAAAATATGGTTCATAGCCACGGTGAGACAAGCTATGTGCACACCATAGCTTGTTTCATCTTGGCTATGAACCATATGTTCTAGCCTTTGAGGCTAGTGTTTTGGGGCTACCTGCTGCTGATATATAGTCAGTTTTGTGTGCAGGACATTGTCTCTAAATGTTGACCACTTTAACAGGTTGTTCACTTCCTAAAATATTATAACGTTTCTGGGTCCCCATTAAACCCTAAAACAGTTGGGCTTTGGTTCAAGCACCACATCTCTCCAGGCTTCCGTTGTCATTCTTGTACTTCCAAATGGACATGTCGTCACTGCAGCCACTGATTGGTTGCAGTGGTCATGTGCCTCTACTTTCAAATGATGATGTAAATCAGAGAAACATGACCGCTGCAGCCAATCAGCAGCTATAGCGGTGACATGCCGTTCTGAAGAATGACAACAGAAGGCCAGAGATACAAAGATCGTAGGAAGGTGAGTATAAGATGTTTTTTTTTTAATAAGGGCCCTGAGCATCATATTATTTTTTAGGAAGTGGACAACTTCTTTATCACTAGCTAGAAATTTCCAGGAATAACTGTAATTTCTAGTAGGACAGCTTTTAAAACCTCTGTCTCCTTCCACCGAAGCCGAGAGAGTAACAGTGATCAGGAAAAATAACATCAAAAAAGCATTAATGTGCAATCCTTCAGGTGCCATCACTACACAATAAATTCTAATAAATTCTAATAGACCACTTAGCGTGGTCTCACCCCTCTACACACCAAAACTCATAGGCAAAGGGTGTGTTTGTGAAATTGTTAAGTGTATTATTTTAATTAAAAACTGTTCTAGAATTTCCTTCTAACTCCTTTTATTTCTAGGTTCTTATCGGGAAAAAAAAAAATTTTTTAAAAAGGGAACTTATGAGGACGATAGGGTATGATTACCATCAATTTCGGGGCCAATGGGAATTTAAAGGGGGGAATTTTTAAAAACTTTTCGGGTTTAAAAGACTTTTTTTGTTCCCCATAGCAACCCGGGAGTCCCCTTTTTTTTTTTCGAGTTTCTTATAAAACCCCCCCCCAAAGGGGCCAGGGTTTGTTTGGGTTTTGGGGATGGGCAACAAAAAAAAGTCTTAGACCAAGCAGTTATCAGCCCATTTTCCCCTAAAGTTCCTCCATGAATTTTTAAAAATTTAATAATTTTTGATTCCCTAACAGAGTTGCCCTTGGATTGCAAAATTTGGGTTGGGAAAAAATCAGAGGGTATAGCTTCTAAAATTTTTGGTGATAAAAAAGAATGATTTTATTTTCCGGGGCAGATTTTTAATGGGTTTTGTTTTGGAAAGCACTTGGATTCCTGCTATGTGAACTGACCTTTTGGGGGATTTTGAAGTTTGGGCGTTGGGGCCTTTCTTTTATGTTTTTTACAGTGAAAAAAATTTCGCCTCATGTTTGTCGGTGCCAAAGTGGCTCATAAATGCGCAGAAAAGCCACAAATTTAAGTAGGTCTGCCCGTTGGAAGTGTAAAGCGCCCCCAAATTTGCCCCCCGTTCATACATGGTCGGTTTTTGAATGTTGGGGCCGTTCCCCCCCCCAGAACGCCCCTTCATCTTTGGCCTTTACAAATGGCGAAAACCTTTTCGCCTAAGGCCCGGTTTCCCCGGGGGTTTTTCTGGGGGAAAAAATTCGTCCCCTAATTAGGGGGGGCCGGAGTGCGCCAATTACGGGTTAATTTTCCCCCAAAGTAACTGCGGTAATTTTCCCAGTTCTTTCCCGAGAAAACTATTTCATTATGTTCCCTTTTCCCTGCTCGGCGAATAGCCCAGGGGGGGGATAAATGACATGCATTTCTAGCGGCGTATACACGTGCTGCAATTTTTGTCTATGGGCCGGCGAAGTGCCGGCCCCCCCCCTCACTACCCCGCCCCGCCCGCCCCCGGCCAACGGGGTAATTGGGGGGAATTACGCCCCGCAGTTTAAACCTTTTGAACATTGCCCAAAGTGATTAGGGGCGTCCGGGCAGCGAGCCGGTAAGTTGAGGGGCCTTTTTCGCCTGGGAAAAACGTGTGAAAAAAATAAAGATCATTCCCTGTTCCCCCCTTTGTTGGGAAAAAAGGGTTGTGTACCTGTTCTGTGTCCCCTTTTGTTTGGTTTTTTTTCCAGTAAATAGGAAAAATACATTTTTTTTTGGGTGAGTTTTTGAAACACCGAAAAATTTTGAAAAAGTTTAATAACAAAATCCAGCAATTAAAGGAGGGTTTCGAGGGTTTCTTAAAAAAATTTTTTAAATTTAACCAAAAATTTTGAAATTAATTCATTTCTAAATTTATGCCGTGTTTTAGGGGTGCTGGGTCACTTTATTTTGGAAAAAATAGGGTTTAAAAAGAAGACCGAATTTAGTAAGGTTTCCCGGGGTGCTATTGTTTTTCCCTACCCCCCGCAGAATATATAAAAAAAAAATAGGGGTGATTTAGACAAAAAAAAATTTGGATTTTTTTAATGTTTTTTTCACACTAAAAATTTTTTTTCATCACCCGAACAGCACAATTGTCAAAAAAACCCCATCTAAAAAAGGAAAATTTAAAAAAAATGTTTATGTTAAACCCCTGATTGTTAAAAGGGGCAAAACCACAAAAAGTTTTTTTTTCTTTTCACATTTAATTTTTTAAAAAGCAATATGGCAAATTTAGACATGGATTTTTTTTATAATTTTTTTTTAATCTTTCGGAATTTTTTTTTTTTTTATAATTTTTTAAAAGTTACCTTTTATCTTACTCTATCGACCTCCGTCTGCGAGTTGGGGCCCATGGTTGTTGGGGCCCTTTTTTGGCCAGCTATTTGTTGAGAAGTTTAAATGTTTCAGTAAAATTGATAAATGTTAAAAAAAATCCCCCCTCATTGAAGAGGGAAAAATTTTCCTTTAATTTCCCTTTAAAATATTTTTTGTTATTGCGGGGAAAAAAACTAATGGGTCTAGTGTTTAAATTTTAAACTTTAATATATTGAACATTTTTGGGATTTCCCATATTTTTAAGAGACTATATAGAAAAAAGCAGCAGCTGAAATAAAGAGAAAAAAGTAAAACCCTTGGTGTAACAGGTGGGCTGGGGTGGTATTTGAGGGAAGGTATTCTGCCCAAGATTCCCAAGGTTCCAGGTTAAAACAGCAACCAGAAATTTGAAGTTGTTTAGAGATCTTTAAAGAAACTCTGTTTGGGTTTAGTAAAACCAGGTGGGGCAGAACCCTACCCAAACCTCCATAAGAGCTAGTCATTTCCCACAAAAAAATTTACACCAGATGATTTTGGAAGCCCACCTGAACCCCCTTTTAGGGGAACTGCCGAACGAGAAATGTTGGGCCCAAAAAGGGCAGTGGGGCAAGGGGGTGTTGGCACCCTTTCCCTTTTAGGAGAACCCCAAAAAACCTACATGACCGGGAAACGCAGACTAGAACAGACAAACAAAGAAAGAAACCCTAACAACTTGGAGTCAGGGTTTTCTGTTGGGGCCCCACAGTACACAACTGGGCCCCCTACACAGGAAAACCTCCCCGCCCAATGCATGCCCTTGTACACCTACCAAAAAGTGGTTGCAGCGGGAGACCTACGGGCTCCCAAAGGGGGTGGAACGGGGGTGATGGACCATACCTGAGATCCCCCCCAGCCCCTGCGAAAGGGTGAGCATGGAGACCCCAAAGACGCTAAAAAAAAAATGGTGGAGATGGGGGAAGGACACCCCGCCGCGGGAGGACGATGATTCTCCGCACGCCCCCCTAGCCCCATAGCGGGATCTCCAGGACACCTGAAAAACGTCGGGGAAAAGGGGGCGGGCAATCGCATATGTTTGTGCATACACTGGAAGACTGACAGCCCAGATTTCTAAACCGGAAAAGCGTGCCAGGAAGTCAGGGCCCAAAAGGGAACTCAATAAGGACAAATAAAAGTTTTCGTGTCAAATCCCGGGGCATATGGACAATTGCCCATTTAAGGGGAAAACTAGCAATGAAAAGTCTAAATTTTAAAACCCGCCGGTACACGTATACTAACATCTGTGTACATTTCCAGACACTGGGGGAAGGGACACACATGTTTTCCGTTACTAAGGGGGAAACGGGGTAAAGGCGTTATTAACTCAGGTAGTCGGGTGATTTTAGTAAACCCGATTTGGGTGAAACCCCCGTCGGAAAAAACGAAATGACCTCATACTGGGGACACTCGCCTTTACCGCACTGCATCAAGACATCCATACACAATTGGGGGGCCCGAAAATTTTGGTAGCGGTAGTGCCCTTTTTAATGCATGATATCATCATGGGGGGGGGACTTTCCACATTTTCGGGGAAATTGGGGACATAAATCCCTAAGACCCTACCGGTGAACGAAGCCATAGTCGAGGGGGAAAATTTTTTTTCCCCTTTTCTGTTATGGCTCGGGAAGGAAAACCCCAAAGGGGGGGTGTTAAAGGGGGGCAAGCATTTTAGAACCTCCTAGGACAGAATCCTGTTTTGAGGTGCGAAAGGACCATTTTCGGGGGGGAACATTAAAGATCCTCCCCCGCCAAGCCCGGAAAAAGTTAAAAAAGGTTTACAAACCCGGGGAGCCGACACCAGACTTTCCTTCCCCCACATGGCAGAAGGGGGACTTTTTTTACCAACTGTAAAAAGGGGAGAAACTGGTGGAGCAACTGTTCGTCCCTAACAATATAAAGGGCGGCACTAGACTGGCCCACTTTTACCAATGGGGGCATTTTTGGGGTTGAAAAAACTACCGAAAGGTTCCTTCAATGTTCTTTTTCCGGGCCTCAAAGGATGGAGGGGTTTTTTGTGAATCTTGTCCGGGTGCCGCTTTTGGCCCCCAACCATATTTCGTAGCCCTCTTTCCCCCCTAATTATTAGGGCCCTTTGAGAGAAACCATGGATTTTGGTGGACCCCATGTCAAATCTGCTCGAGGCCACCCGCATATTTTCCCGGGTCATGGCACCCCAAAGGGACCCCGGAAGCTAACCCCCGCGTAAAAAACATCATCCAAGGCTATTCTAAAAGGGTGGTGCAGGGTTTTTGCCGGGGGGGTTACCGAAGGGGATACTTACGATCGGGTACCCCCCTTTATGTCCCCGGGTCATAAAGGAGCGTGGGAAACTTCCAAGTAAAACAAAATGCGTACCTTTTTTACCCCCGCAACTGGGATTGGGGAGAGAGTTTAATAAAACCCTCAAAACCCTGCTAAAAAAAAGTGGTTTTACAAAATAAGAAAAACTGGATTTCCTGCTTCCCTATCCATGTTTGCTATCCGTGAGGTCCCTCAGTCACCCAGGGGACCCCATTGAGTTACGTACGGTCGTCACCCTAGGCTTCTAAAATAGCAAAGAAGCTTGGGGAAGAAGCCACCCCCCATAGGGGTCATTGAACACGTCTATAAAATGAAAAAACTTTTGGGGTCTCGTTTAATATTTTGATCAAAAGATGTTTAAGCTGCCCAGACTTTCAACTGATCTCAAATAGGGCGCCTACACATCTTTTACCTCCATAGAGCCACATCCAGGCTCCAAATGGGGCCAACAAAACCCCCTTATCAGAGAAAAAAATAAAAAAAACCCCAAACCCCAACTGCACTTCTTATGACAGCCCCTTTAGAGTGGCAGGCTTTTGTGCAGAACCATACGAATTTTGGGGGTATAGATTTTAACCATAGGGGAGAAAGGGGTGCCTCCATTTTGATTTTCTGCACCTGGAGGCGGCAGCTGGAGGTTTTGCAATGACTTCTGTAAACTAAACGCCATTTCTAAGTTTGACGCATACCCAATGCCATGGGTGGATGAACTTATCGACAGACTGGGCAATGCACGGTATATAATAACTCTGGATGTAACCAAAGGGTATTGGCAAATCCTCCTAACAGATGAGGCCAAAGAAAAAACTGCCTTTGCCACACCGGATGGGCTGTTCCATTATGTGGTATTGCCGTTTGGGTTGCATGGGACACCGGCCACCTTCCAGAGGGTTATGGATAGAGTTTTGAGACCCCACAGTCAGTATACCGCCGCCTATCTGGATAATATAATCATCCAAAGTCCAGATTGGGAATCCCATCTACCGCGAGTGCAAGCTGTCATTCATGCTCTAGGTGAGGCAGGTTTCACAGCCAATCCAAAAAAGTGTGCCATTGGTCTAGAGGAGGCCAAGTACCTGGGGTACAACATAGGCCGTGGATTAGTAAAACCCCAAATCAACAAAATTGAAGCCATACAGAGATGGCCTCAGCCTGTGAACAAGAAGCAAGTGCAGGCCTTCTTGGGTATTACAGGCTACTATAGAAGGTTTATACCTAATTTTGCCTCCCTTGCAGCCCCGTTGACTGACCTAACAAAAGGTAAAAAGTCTGTTATGGTCAAGTGGACCCCACAGGCGGAAACGGCTTTCCAGACCCTTAAAGAACTACTGTGTGCTCAGCCCGTACTAATAACCCCCGACTTTAAGAAAGGGTTTGTCCTTCAGACCGATGTACTGTCACAGGTACGGAACGGTGAGGAACATCCAGTACTATATTTAAGTAGGAAGTTGAACTACCATGAGAAAAAATATGCAATAGTGGAGAAAGAGTGCCTAGCCATTAAATGGGCCCTAGAAGCGCTCCGCTATTACCTGCTTGGCCGGCATTTTGAATTAATCACAGACCACGCTCCCCTAAAATGGATGTATGAGAATAAGGAAAAAAATAGAAGGGTCATAAGATGATTCTTAGCCCTGCAGGAGTACAAATTTACGGTAAAGCACCGGTCAGGGACCCAAATGAAAAATGCTGATGCCTTGTCTCGGGTACACTGCCTTATGTCCAGATGTATTCCAGCCCTGGGTCTGAATCAGGGGGGGAGGATGTGTAACAGAGTGTCTGGACTGGTAATAGAGGGAAGGTATATCTGCCCAAGATTCCTATGGTCTGCCAGGTAAAAAGCAACCAGAATTAGAAGTGTCAGAGATCGAAAAGATCTCTTGTTTAGGGTTTAGTAAAACCCATTTGCAAGGGCTGGTTTGCTGGAGTGGGGATAGCGAGGGTGGGCCCCACTCCACCTGGACAGTCCGGGTCTTGGGCTGTCTAATTAGGCCCAGGTGTGTCCACCTTATATAAGGCCAGAGTTGCAGACACACACTCTCTCAGCCTGGGAACAGGTTATCTGCCAAGAGCCTGTGAGAGAACTTTCTTGTGGTATGATCTTGCTGTTATGATATGGTGACTGGTATTAGGCCAGCACTGTGATAGAGAGGTATTCCTAATGTTTAGTTAGAGCCGGACAGGCATAGGATTTGTTTTGTTTGTTTTGTTTTATTCTATACCAAAACTAAAATAAAAAATTACTGCGGTCAGTTTTAAAAAAACTTTGTGTGTCTGGACTTCTGTGCCGTAGTGCCCGTCCCCCAGGAACGATCACCCCGTCCCAAAAACCCTACCCCTGCCATTAAAAAAAAGGGCTGTCCTCAGTGCTCATGCCCGTAGTTTAGGAGAGCAGGTTTTTAGGGATGTGTTTGAATGGGGTTTTCAGATCAGTCTGACATCCCCTTGGTCAATTTAGCTGAACTTTGAACCCCTGCCCCTGGGGGCCCTTGTGCGGGGCTGTGGGTGATTAGGTGAGGGGGTTTAAGCGCCTTGCCCCATTATCGTGTTTTGTGTGGTGGATGTCAGAGGTGGGGTCAGTCATGTCTAGACGGGACTCGACATTTTTAGAGTTACTTGGATCTAGTTCCTTGCTTTTTTATCTATTTTTTTCTTGAGTGGTTTGGTTTTCTACTGTTTGCTGGATTGAGCTTGGCTTTCCCCTGACTTCCCTCTTCCCTGACGTTTTTGTACTGGTTGCTCTCTCTACCCGGTTTGATCCTTTTGTTGACACCCTGTTTCTGTCTTGTCTTTTTGTTGTTTACCTAGGGGGGTTGTTGTCATGAGTGCTTAGAGTCTGGTTTTGGAAATAGGTGGGGGACAGTTTGGGGGAAATTTGATGGGGGGCATGTTTTTGTTGTTATGTTGCCCGGTTCGGTTCCTAAGGACATATTTTGTATGTAGTTTTTTTAAAAGGACCCCCCAAAATAAAAAAAATTGCCAAAAAATTGTTTTGGGAATAGGGTTTTTAAAAAAAAAATGTTTTTGTGATAAAAGTGTCCTTTAAATTGTGCTTTTGCCCTTTTGTACCCTGCCTTTTCAGTTATAAATGACCCCCTTTTATTTTGTAATAAAAAAACAGCCCTTCCCCTCTTGTCAAAAAGCCTTCAGATCTGAAATTTTTTTTTGTCCAGCTTTTCAACTAAGGATCATTTACTAAAAAAATTTTAAGTGCCCTTAAAATTTTTGGTGAAGTTGTGTGCATGCCCCCACACCATTGTTTTTGGGCTTCAATTTTTGAAGCTGGTTATGGGTGGGGGGGGTTATGAAAAGTGGGGTGCTTGGGGAAAATTTGGCGGGCTGTGATGAAACCCCTGCCCAAAAATGCACCAAAATACTGGAAAGTAGGCTAAGAAAAGAGTTGCTCTAAAAAGTTAGACAAGTTTGAAGCTGCACCAATTTATCAATAAGCCCAAGCTACTGTGATAAATCTGACATTTTCTTACACTGCTTGTCTGACTTTTAGACAGAGATAGTAAATGAGTTTCAAAGTTTCTTTCCTTATCAAAGTTTGAGGTCGGAGAAAAGAGAACCCTTTAAATTTTCTTCTTATATCCGAAGTCGTAGCCCCCATCTTTGGATTATTGTCATGCTACAAATTCTAATTGTATCCATGTATCCTATGTGCTGCTTCCAAATTGCAAATTATTCTCTAATTCTGTTTAAATCCTTTATTCATCCTATCAAATTTTTTACTTTTTTCTGGACAGCAACAAAAAAAACCGCGTTTAAACACATCCCCTGCTTAATCTATTTGGGCTGTTTTTAATCCCAACGAGTTAAAATGGGTCCTCGCCCTGAAAAGATAGGTTGAAAAGGCCAGATATGAGATATTTTAGTGTGTAGTTCCTTACTGAGGTACCCCGGCCCTTAAAGAATTGGGCCCTGAAAATATCATTAAATTGTTAAGGGCTAAATTTCATATACATACATAAAAACAGAAAGGAAATTTAAAAAAAATTGTTATTTAGATTGTGAAGTTCTATTTTGGTTCATAACTTCAAATTATTTTTTGTAAAGTCTTGAGGATTTTAGATGCTGTTTGGTTTAGTGCAGGGGTCCCCAAACTGGGGCGTGGACTGGCACCAGGCCTTGGAGCATACTCTACCAGTCTGCAGCCCCGGGCTCAAAGTAATGCCGTCAGCCTGTTGACTGTATCAGTCCGGGCAGTAGACAACTAATCTGGACTGCCATTGTAGGATGACCGTTTATTTAGCAGCGCACAATAGCGTGCGTGCTTTTTCACGGAGAAAGGGGGTTATTTTACCCTGCTTTCCAATTGTTTTAGATACAGGTCAAAAGCCTTGTACCAGACAGTTTTCAACTGCCCTTTTGGGTTTTTAAAAGTGTTGTTGCAGCAAAAGTTTTTTTTCAGGGAAAAAATACCTACAATTCTTTTTTTTAAACCGTATTACTAGTTTTTTAGCTTTTAACAGTCAGCTGGGCTCCCGGGGCAAAGGAAAAACCCGGGTGTTAAAACCCGGGGTGGGGATAAGGTGGCCATTGAGAAAGCGGTTCTGGGGTGTTTTTGCATTGGAATGCAAGAAAAAGGGGAAGAAAAAAAACATGTGAGGTGTATGATATATACTGTAGTTTAAAGGTTTTCAAGGAAAATCCATGGTGGTCCAAAGAATCAAATCCAGTGATGGACCCCAAGAATGAACTCCACTAGTGATCCCAAAGAATCAACTCAGAGTCAACTCCACTGGTGCTCTTCTAGAATTCACTTCACTGGTGGGCCTCAGGTGTCCCAGTCCAACTCTAAAAGTTGCCAATAGTTTTCCCTTTCCTTTCCAATAAATTTTCGGAGCAATTTTGCCTTAAAACTGTCATAGTCTTTGGTGTGGCACCATTATTTTTCACTTCTTGGTTAGACTTTAAAAGAGGTATAGACTCGTGGGACATCTATGTAATTTACCGCTTTATACAGCACTGGTGTATGCACTTGGAATATGCTTTTCAGTTCTGGGCTCCAGTTTACAGAAATTGTTAGCAGCAGATTATCCAGATCATTCTCCAGTAGTGGAACAGCAAAAGGAACTTTATTCATTAACAGAATGAGAATAACTTCTCAGCACACAGGAGAACATGTCTGCACATGTCAGTCCATCAGCAGTAAGTGAGGCCTAGGCTGTCCATCTCACACAGAGTTTTTTTTTTTTAAACAGCCTAACTTTATCAACAATGACAATATCCCTAGATAAAGGCTCACACATGCAATACATACAGAAGTGGTTGTTGCACACAGTAATAAGTATTATTCCAACACCCCCACTCAACAACTACTTATCCAGTTTTGTCCCATCATCTTCCTGAAATCTTCAAACTTGGTTCTTGGCAATGGATTTGTCATGGCATCAGCTATCATCTTGTAAGTTTCGCAGTAGACAAAGTCAATGATACCACGTTCCACTAAATCTTGCAGGTGGGTGTGTTTACATCAACGTGTTTGGTCCTGGCATTGATCCTTTCACTGCTGGTGAGTTTAATACATCCTTGGTTGTCTTCACAAATCATAACAGGTTGAGTTGGAGTTTTATCAAGATCATCTAACAGTTGGTTCAACCAAATTGTCAAGTTGGTCGACTTTTTCCCATC
>JAODAL010052766.1:0-25762 GCA_025379985.1 Phyllomedusa bahiana
TTTTTTGGAAACACCATGACAAGTTCCTCTGCAGGAGTTCCACAGCCTCATGCTCTTAAGTAAAGAACCCTTTCTATGTTTATGTAAAACCCTTTCTTTCCTCTTGTATAAGGATCCCCCTTGTTCTAGTACAGTCCGGGGTTTAAAAAATAGATTTGGGGGGAGATCTCTATATTGCCCCCCTGATTTTTTATACAAAAATTTATTTTTTTCCCCCCAAAGCCGTCTTTTCTCAAACTAAAAAACCCTAATTTCCATCTTTTGGGGGTATTGTATCCCCCCAGCCCTTTATTATTTTTGTTGCCGCCTTTTTTCCTGTTCAACTCTCAATGTTTTTTCCTGGAAATGGTGCCCAAAATGCCCCCCAATACCCAGTGTGGTCTGACCTTGACTTGTAAAATTGGGAAATAAAGTCTCACCTGTGCATTAGCCCCTTTTAATGACCCATCCCCTAATTCCTTTGGCAGCTGTGCCTGACACTGGTTACAATTAAGTTTCTGCCCCACAGATTCCAAGTCTTCTCCTGTCCTTTTTCCCAGCTTTTTTCTGTTTAACGTAGTCATGGAATGGATTTTTCCCCCCCATGGGGCATAACCTTTTCTTTTACTGTATTAAACCTCACTGCCATTTCTCTCCCCAGGCCCCAACTTATCCAATCCTTTGTAAAACCATTTCCCTTTGTGTTGATTATTTTTCAAAGCTTGTATCACTGCAAAGAGGTTTTTCTACGTTCAATTCATGTGAAGGTCATTGGGGAATTTTTTAAAGGGAAGGCCTAATACTGACCCCAGTGGCCCCCACTAGTAACAGGGATCCAAGCTGAGTATGTAGCATTAATCACCACCCTTTGTTTTCTATCACTGAGCCATTAAAAAAAACTATAACTACTTAGAAAAAATATTTATGAAAAATAAACTAATTAACATTTTCACTATTCATCATTATTAAAAATTCTGCACCATTTTTGTTTTAGCTGCTCGGTTAGTGATCCATCAAGTAAAGCTTGTCTCCAGGGGGTACACAGTACAAGCTCCTTTAGCCTGGCCCAAAATGCTCAACATCACCCTTTTTCCCGGCCTACAGTTTTTTCCTTGCCTGTAAATTTCGTGCGGTCATTCACTCCTGTCCCTGTAAATTTTTAGTAATTATCAAAAATACAAATAAATAAAAGGAAAAAAGAAACATCAATCAGGTATGTGCACTGAGAGACAAAATCTACATGTTTGTTTCCTGCAGGGATTTGAGGCTAAGACCCCAGTTCTGAAAGGCAGAAGTGCTAACCACTCAGCTACATTGTAGCTGCTCACAGTTCTTTACATTAACAGACCGGAAAGGCATGGTGATATCAGGCCTGCTGGGGCAGATAACATTCAAACAAATCTATATTCCCCTTTTAACCATGAAAGCTGAAGCGAAAAAAACGGCATGGTAAAACCCATTTAATGACATTATACAGTAACACCACTGGAGGGGTCTGTGTAATGACTGTATCATTGTGTGTATTAGGTTCCTATTAGGTGTCAGGACGTCACTGTCTATTTCTCTGTGGAGGAAAGGAAGCATTCAGTAGAACACAAAGAAGTCAAGATGGAGGGACTGGAACCCCTAACAGCTCCAGGTAACAGAGATTACTAAATAGAAGTCTTTTAAAATAAGCCGATTATAAAACACTTTTTCATAATAAATAACAAAAGCAAAAATGGGAAGTATATTTTCTTCGGGAAAATGCCTTTTTCCCATATATCAGACTCCTTTCCTTCCCCAATCCTACATTTTAACTGTTTGCTCAGTAAGGATTTGTAAGCAGAGAGGGAGGACTTTCCCCTTTTTAAACCCCGAGTGACAGGTTCCATCTGCCCCAAAGGTCTAGGAGAGAGAAAAGGGGAGTGAAGGGAAAAAAAGCAAAAAGACACACGCAAGTGATGCGGCTGTTTAAGTGAGTGTTTATCTCACCCTAAGTGGATTTTCAGCTTACATGTCCTTACTGCTGTTTTGTGCCCTCCATGCTGCTGCTGTTGGTTCTTTGTGTCCATGAGTTAGGAAAGTGGGATTTCTTTTGTCTACAGTTTATGGTAACCCTATATCAGAGTTTTCCCGCTTCTACATCTCCCCTTTTTCCCCTCTACACATAGTTAAATGGGCTATTACAATCTAATTTCTTTGTTGGGTTCAGTCAGTTTCCTCTCTTCTCAGTGGATTCTTTTAGTGATTTCTGAGTCAGTGAACAAAGAAAGAGTTGTAATGAGGTTTAATGAAACAATTTTTCTGTAATAAGATATATTACAAAGTTTCTCATTTTCACTTATACTCAGTGTCAGACTGGGGTGCTTAGGGCCCACTAGTGGAATTTTATTCTGGGGGCCCACCTGCGGATTTAGCCCCCAGAAATAGCAATTGTACATCACTGAAACCTGCTTTTTTCCTCTTTCTGTCTGCTTTTCTGCTTCTCCCAAGCATGTATGTGCAGTCTGAAAGAAACTCTAGGTCTGCCATGCTCAGGGGCACACTGGAGGGGTCCCCTGTTAGACTTGTGGGCCAGTCTGAGTTGGCTTATGCTTTTGATTAACTTGCATTCAAATTTGAGTTACGCTTTTTACCTATTATGTTGTTGAGGACCTAGGATCTTTCTTTTATTCTTTTTTTACATTGTTGCATTCAGAGCGCAATAACTTTATTTCATTGAGCCTCCATACTTCCTCCTTTCAGACATTTCTGATGAAGGTCTTATCGGTCGAAAACGTTCATTTTTGTCTGATAAATATATTTCTGATCAACTACCGTTGAAATACTCTGAAGATCTGTCCCTTGCACTAATAAAACCATTGTCACTTATTGCAACAAAATTGTGGTGTGCTGTGGATCTTTTTGATATTTCGTGGTCTATGGGGACGGGGATACCCCTTTCCCCAAAAGGGCACCCCCAGTGTTACCTTGAAAAACCCCCAAGGGGGGGCAACTCCCCTTTTGCCCAAATTTGTTTAGTGTTATTGTATTTTTTTTAAATTATTAGGGACCTGAACCCTTTTTGGTTTTTAAAAGGGCAAGGGTCCCCTTTAAAAAATAAAAACCCAAATTGTAATTTTAGTTAAAGGGTTAAATTTTCGCTTTTTGAGTAGGGGGTTATAATATTTTCCACTCGAACCCGGGGGCCCCTTTCTGATTTTTCCTTTTAACAACTTATCCTCCAAATTTTTTTTTGTTTCCGGTTTTAGTTAAAAAAGGAATAAAAAATAAAAACTGCAGGGTAATAATCCAACCTTACATTGGCCCCAAAGCCATGACTCTTCTTTACATGACATGACCTTTTCCAAACTTCTGCCCTAAAGCCCTGCTCTGTCGGGAGGGGCTGCCAACTTTGATTTCTAAAAGGGGAATTTGTGTAGAATTTACAACAAAAAAACCCTTTTAATTTTTACTGACTCAGGGGCCCCTTTTATAATTCTCCCCATTGGGGCTTTTAAATTGGATAGAGGGTGAAAAACATGACCCTCTTTTTTTTTTTTTAGATGCAGGCCTCAACCAACCCTGAAAACCCGGAAAAGCCTAAAAGGCCTAGCATTGAAAATTTTTTTTTGGTCCTTTGCTAAAAAGGGGCTAACTGTTAAATTGAAATTTAGGTTTTGCCCACGAAAAATTTTTTAAAATTTAAAATTTTGGGCTATTTTGCTTTTGCAATTTTTTTTGGACTTTTTTTAAATTTGGGAAACTTTTTAAAATTAAATTCAATAGAATTTTTTAAAATTTATGTTAAAAAAAAATAGAAAATTTTCTGTTTTATTTTTGGGAAAAGGTGCTTTAAAGGGGACCTCAAGGGGGCACAAATTATTCGGTTTTTTAACACAAATATGAGGGAATCACACAAGATTTTATGAAAGGGGCATATATTTTTTTCACATAAAACCCTCAGTCCTTCCCCCCAAAGGGGTTTTGTCTTTCTGATTTTTTTAAGGGCAGGTTTTATCTTCGGGAATTCATCACAAAACTTTTAAAAAAAAATGAAAGTCCCAAAAAGGATGTTAAACATCCAAAAGCTTATGAAGAGAAAAAATTTCCCTTCTCATTTTTCGGGAAATGGGGAAAAATGTTTTACTAAAAAATAAAATCTTGTTAAACTTTCGTATAATCCACAAAGGAGAAAAAGCCGTTTTTTTCTCAAAAAATGTGGAAAATTTTTTTACTGCAAAACCCAAGTTTTGGGATAAACATCAAATGACCCCCAAAAAAAACCGGAGGGGAACCCTTTTTCTTGTTGGGGGAAAAGTGGAAAATTTTTTCCCTGGAAATCAAGTCTTAAATAGACCATAAAGGGCAACTCAAAACGGGAAAAAGGGGCCGTTTTCCAGGTTCAGAAATGGGGAAAAATTTTTTCTCAGAAAGGAGTTTCTTGTTAAACACTAAGGCTCACACAGGAAAAGGCTATTTTTCATTTCAGAAATTTTAAAAAATTTTGTTTTCCCGGGAAAAATTCACATCTTGTTGAACATGAAAAAAATTTCACACGGGGAAAAGAACCCCATTTTCAGTTTCAGAATGGAGCAAAAGTTTTTAATTTGTAAATCAAATCTTTTTTTAAAATTTTAAAAAACCAAATAGGAAATCATTTTAAAGTTCAGAAATTGGCAAATCTTTTACTGCAAAAAACAAATTTTTTTAATCAAAGATCAAGAGGAAGAAGCCCAATTTTCATTTTCAAAAATTTGGGGGCAAAGTTTTTACTAAGAAAATAAAGTCTTTTTAAACATCAAAAAATTTCACACAGGGGGAAAAAACCCCAAATTTCCATTTTCATAATGTGGAAAATGTTTTACTCTGAATTCAAATCTTGTTGCCCACCCAAAAAAACTCACACAGGAGAAAAGCCTTTTTTCATGTTAAAGAATGTGGAAAGGTGTTTTATTCAAAAACAAACTTGTTATACATCAAAGAATTCACAACGGGATTTTAAGCCTTTTCTTTTTTAAATGTGACAACATTTTTTTAAAACTCAAAAAGGTCAAGTCTTTTTAAACTTTCAAAGAACTCACAAAAGGAGAAAAGGGCCTTTTTTTTTTTAAATTTTGGGAATGGGGGAAAAATGTTTTCCCTTTCAGAAAGGGAGATCTTTTTTAAACATGAAAAATTCACTATTGGAGAAAAGCCCTTTTTCAGGGTTCGGGAATGTGAAAAATGTTTTTAAAATACATAAATCAATCTTTTTGCACATAAAAAAACCGAAAACAACCAAAGTTACTTTTCGAAACCCGGGATGGGAAAAAGAACAAACAAAATAAGAACCCTTTTGGGAAAGCAGGGCGCCTATAAGTTCCAGTAAATTTGCCAGTCAGGGACTGAGCGGGGCGCGGGGCACCTTTTTTTTCAAATTAACCAAACAGCTATCACCATAAATGTTTCGGGAAAGAAAGTCTTGAGCTCACCCGGGAAAGCAAAACCACCCTTCTCTTAAAAACCCTTATCTAAATATCCCCCATATCAAAAAGAAATTCAAACTTTTAAAAAGAGAAACTTTTGACACCCAAGGGCAGAATGGGCCTGGACAAAACTAAATCTCTTTCCTTTTGGGTTTTAAAAACAAATTTTCCTTTGTGAAGAAATCTAGTGGTTATAAAAGGGGATGCCAATAAACTACTGGGGAGGGGGATGAAAAAAATAGTTCTCAACGGGAAAAAAGCCATTTTTTTAATTTTTAAGAAACCGACTAAAGAATGGGTAAAAATTTGGGGTAAATGAACCTTTACGACCTAAAGGGGAAGGGGCCCCAGATGAAAATCGGGTTTGGGAAACGGTTTTTCCAAGGTAATAAGCCGGTAACGGGGTGTTTTTTTACCCCGGGGTTTTTTTTCCCCGCCCAGGGGAAATGTTCCGAAAAAAACCGGGGCCCTGGCAGTGAGTTCCCCCTTTGACCCGGATTCGGCCCGGGAAGGGCCTAAAGCACCATATTTTTAGCGGGTTTTTCCCCTTTTTAAAACCCCCATGTTGAAGAAAGCACCCGGGTTTTTTGGGGTTCACATCCCAAAAAGGGGGGCCATTAAAAAGCCCGGGAAAAAAAAAGATAACTTTGGGTGACTTTTTATAAGGGGCAAACATGTTTTTAACCCCCTTTGCCCCCGTTTTAGGAAAAAATGGTAAAAAAAAACCAAACCCAAAAATTCCCGGAGAAAGCTTTCCCCTTTTCCCCTTTCCGGGCTAAATGAATCCAAAAAGGGGGGGAAAAAAATGTGGTTCCTTTTGGGCGCCCCCTGGCGTGGGGGAGAGGGACCCCCCCTAAAAATCGAGGAAAAAACCCGGCGGCCGCCAATTCCGGCGACCCCAAAAGGTCCGAAAAGCCATTTTTTTTTAAAAATTTTCCCCCCCCAGGGGGTGGGGGTCGGGGCCCCATAAAAAGGGATAAAAGAACCGAAGAAACTCATTCCCCCGAAAAAAAGGATGAAAAACCGGATTTCTGGTTCCCGAAAAAAAAACCTTAAAAGGGCCGGAAAACAAAAATAAAAAAGGGCTAAAGGGAAAAAATAAAATTTTTTTTAAAACAAAAAAAAACCTTTTTTTTTCCAAAAAAATTTAGGGCCAAATAAAAAAATATTTTAAATTGGGAAAAATCAGGTAAAAATTAACTTCTAAACCCCTTCGTGGGGGCAAAAAGGTAAAACCCCAAACGTTTTTGGGGAAAGCGCCGGGGGAACCCATTAAAAAAAAATTAAGAATCTGCCAATTTTAAAATTTTTTCCTTCCCCCATTTCCAAAAAACAGTTAAAAAGGTCAAAAGGTTTGGGGGTCCGGGGGCCCCCTATTAACCAATAAAAATTAAGGAGCCCACAAAAAAAATGGGGGGGGGGGGGGGGGGGGGGGGGGGGGGGGGGGGGGGGGCCCAAATACAAAATTTTTTAAAAAAGGGGTGGGGGTCTTTTTAAATGGGTGGGGGGAAAGGTTTACCCTTTTTCAAAAAAAATGGGTTTTTTATTTGAAAAAAAAAAACTAAAAACAAAAATTCCAAAAATATTATCCTATGGAGGAAGAAATTGGCCCAAAACAGAAATTCCCCCCGGCGGATAATTAAAAAAATAAAAAAAAAAAACACTACCAGTCACCCCTTTTTTTTAAAAAAAAAAGTTTCCAAAAAACCCTAAAATTTCCCCCAAAACAAGAATGGGGGGGGGGGGGGGAAATTTTCACCTAGCCCCCCGAATGTAAAAAAAAAAAAATTTAAATTTATTTGTAAAAAAAAAGGAACAAGGGCCGAAAAATTTTAAAAAAAATTTAAAAACATTTAAAAACCCAACAAAACCCCTTTTTTTCCCAAGGTTTCCTAGGGTTAAAAGAATTTTAAAACATAAAAAAATTTTTAAAAAATTTATTTCATTGGTGGTAAAACCCCCGGGGCCCTTTTTGAAATTTCCCAGTTTTTAACCCCAATTTGCGTCCATTTAAAAAGAAGGCCAAAAAAATGGGGGAAAGGGCCCCCCCCCAACCTTTTTTCCTAGGCCCGGGAGAAAAAAAAATCAATTAAAAACGGGGAAGCCAAAAAATTGGCAAAAACCCCCTTTGGGGTAAGACCGGGGGCCCTTTTAAAGCCCAAATGGAGGAAAGTATTTTCTAAGGTTCAGGGGGAAAAAAAATTTGGGGAGGTTTTGGGGTTGGATTAGGCTAAACAAAGGGGCCCCCCAAAATTTGCCAAATAAGACACCCCCCTTTACCAACTCCTTTTTTTTTTCCCCAAAAGAAATTTGCCCCCCCAACTGTATAGGGCCGAACCTTAAAAAATTCTAACAAAATTTGGGGTTTTTTTTCCTAAATTTTTTGAAAAAAAAAAATTTTTTAAATTCCCCTAAAATTTTAAATTTTTTAAAAAATTTTTTTTTTTTATTTTCAATGGAACCCTTAAAAAAATTTAAAAAATAAACGAAAAACATTTTTAAAAGGGGGGGAATAAATTTTCCCCTTTTTTTCCTTTGGGGGTGTATTTCCAATACCTTTTTAAATTTTTAACTTTTTGGAAACCCTTTGGTGTTAAAATAAATGTTTTTTTCAATAAAATTTTTTTAATGAAAAAACCCTGGAGTCCGTGGTTTTTCCAATTGGTCCTTTTGGGGGCCCCTTGGGGTTTTAGCCAATAAAGGCCCTAGGGGGCCCCCCTGGGGAATCTTGAAGAACCAGTCTGGGGCTAATTTTGGCACCCCCCTGTTAAACCTATTTCCTGATTTTTTAAAAAGGGAAAAAATTTTTGAACGTGTTTTGAAATTTTTCCATTTTTTTTATAGGTTTAAAGGGGTTTAAAAAACCCCCTTTTCCTTTTAAAATTTGGGGGGGGTTTAATTTCCCCGGGGGAAGTTTAAAAAGGGTTTTTTGGGGGCCCCTAAAAAATTTGGCCCAATTTCCCTTCCTTGGGCTAAAATGGGCTTTGTAAACTTCCCTTTTCCCAAAAAATTTTGAAAATGGTTCAAATTTAATTAACCTGTTTTCCCCCAATTTAAAAAAAAAAAACATTTTTTGGAAAATTGTCCCTCCTTGGGAAACTGATTTTATTTTTGTTAAAAAGTGAAAATTTTAAAACATCTTTTTTGACATGCCCCGTTTTTTTGGGAAATTTAAAATTGGTAAATTTTTTTTCTTTTTTAATTTTGTTTTTTCTCTTCTTTTTTTTTTTTTTTTATACTTTGCACGGAGCCGGGGGGGGAAAAATTCTGCCCACTGGATTGTTTAAATGAAAAAAATTTTTAAATTGCCAAATCCAGGTTTTAAAAAAAGGGGGTAGAAGGGGGGGGGGGGGGGGGGGGGTCCCTTTATAAAAAAACGATTTTTCTTCAACCCCCGGAACCGGAATCTGGAATGTTTTGCCGGGTTTTTTAAAAGGCCTGTTTTTGTTTGTGATTGGGAAACCCCGGCAGGGCCCCAAAAATTTTTCCCCGAATTACCCCAACCGGCAAAGGCAGGGATTTCCCCAATTATAAGTTCCACTTCCCGGAGGCGGGGCCATGGCATTCCCAAAAGGGCCCCCAACCCCCGGTTTCCCCCCTTTACAAAGGAGCAGGGCTAAATCATGGAAATGGGCCCGGGCCCCCTAAAAAAAGCCAAATTAAAAAGGCAAAAAAAAACCGTCCCCCGGGGGACTTATAAATGGGGTTACTTGCCCAAGTTTGTTTTCCCCACTTTCCGCACTTTGGATTTGCCCAGATTCTCTAAAATTTTTTGATTGTATTATGTGGGGGATGGGGGGAATATTAAAAAGACTTTTAAAAATAAAAATTTAAGAAACTTTTTTTTCTAAAATTTTTTTGCACACTTTTTCAAAGGCTGGTGAGTATCTGACCATCTTTGCCTCTAAGAGACTTGGCCGCTATATAGCATACTCTTTTTACACACAATCAGGGTAAATTTTTAAATTTGTTTTTTAAATAGCACCAAACCAACTTTTCCCAACCTTTTTGAAACCAGGGTCCCAAATTTTTGTGAGGTTTTTAAAAAGCCATTTTTTTTCTGAAAAGTACATTTTTTTTAAATGAAATCGAAAATCGTCTGACTTTCATTCCTTCTTTTTTTGGGTTGCTCTTTTTTAATAAAAAGGGTTATAAAGAGATTTCAAACCATGACTTTTTTTTTTTCCCTTTTTAAAATTTCACACATCAAATTTCCCTTTTTTTTTTAGGGAAAAGGGGGGTTTTCTATAAAATTACTTTTTTTTCATTTATTCATGACATTTATTCTCCAAAGGCAAAAAAGGGGTGCATGACAGAAAATGCTTAAAATCCGGGTGTATGCTAGGGTTTAAAATTTAATGACCTTTGGTAGAAAAATGAGGGTTTAAACCATGAAAAACCGTGTTCCAGGTGAAAATGACTAAAACGTGTTTGCGGATGCCGCGGGCCCTTCCTCAAAATTCCGGTACTGACTTTGGGCAGTTTGCTATTTCTGGTTTCACTACCTGACGCATCAGAAATCCACGGGCGGGGAAACCCTCTCCTACGGGAACGCACGGGGCCAAAAACCCTGAAAGAGGGCCGTGAAATGGGGATCTTCCAGAGTAGGACTCTGTAAGGAAACCCACACAGAGGAGAATAGAATATTGAAAAATGGTTTGGGAGCTTTGTGGGATTTTTTGGGGGCCAAAAAAAAGGGCAAAAGAATTTAATGTGGAAAAAATGTAAAGTAAATGCATAGGGGCAAAGGAAACAAAATCCAACAATGTATTTAAATAGCATATTTAGTCAGTAAAACTGCCTGTGCAAAAACCTGGGCATATTGGTTATGGTGAAATTAAGTAAACCTGGGGGGCAAGGCTTTTTTTTGCCCAAGGGCAAATAAAATTTTTAAAGGCTTTAAAGAGACCAAGTTAAAAATGCAAACTATAATTACCTCTCCCAAATCACAGTAACCGGGCCACAAAAGAATATTGGGTACCATTTTTGTGGGCTCCTTTGTTTTAAAAAAAAAAAAGAACATAGATGAGCAGAAGCTGGTGCAAAAAAAAAAAGGAAAACCAAATTGGTTGGGGTTTATTTACGGGAACCCGAGACAGTTTTTAAAAAAACTTCAGTTTAAAAATACAGTTTGCTAAACCCTTTTATGTAATTATATATAAATATGTAACTGAGGACTGCAATCAAGGGGGTATCCTCTATATCAACAGGAATAGACAAGGATTCTTTTTGTAAGGGGAAAAATGCCCAGCTTTGCTGATCAGACCATTCCTCTCCCCCGGCCCATTCTTGGGGGTTCCCATGACGCCGAGAAAAATGCGCCCCAGTGGGGGGCCTCACTTCTGGCACTCTTCTCCACTCCCCCAACACTGTACTCACCTGTGAAATTAAACCCCCTCCCTTTTCCCCCTGCCCTCCTGCCCCCTCTGAAATTTCATGTCATGGCAGGTGGCCATTAAATTTAAAAAGGGTCTCGAGTGCCGGGGTTTGCTTCCTAAATTTAAAAGGCCAGAAAACCCCCCGTGGTTCCAGGGCCCAACCAACATTGGCCATTTTCTATTTCATAACACCTTCCCCTTGTCAAGTTTTTTGATGTCCTATCTTTTTCCCCGAGATTTTTTGGGCCGTTCTAAAACCCTTGCTCCAAAAATTTTTACCGGGGGGGGGCCAGTGCGTTGGTCTGCTGCCTGCCTTCCCCCTCACCCCAAAAACCCCTGCCCTTTTTTTGCTAAAAAACCCCTCCCCACACTGACAATTTTTGCTTTTTACCCCACTACACCACTGCCCCCTTTTACCCCCGGTACCCCTGTTACATTTCACTTTGGGGCAAACGGGCTTGAAAACAATGTCAGGTGTATTGACCTGGGAGTTTCCTCCAGCCAAGAACAACCTGCTTTTCATTGGACTCTGGTAAAAACTGGCTGCTCCTTTTTTAGACAATTTTCCCCAGGGGGGGGGGGGGGGGGGGGGGTAAGAACTTCATTCCCGATTTTCCCTACAGGTGAACTTTTCAAGGAAACTTGTTTTCGGGGTACTTTTTCCTCCATGTGGTAGGGGCGTTTTTTAGCCCTGTTTTTACCCAGGAACCTTTCATGTCAAACTAAAACCCAAAAAAACCCTTGGTTTTTTTGGCTTTATTTTGCAAGTTCCTGTCACCGGAAAGTTTTCAGTTTCCCTCGGGGCCCAAAGCCCCTGATCTCCACCAGATCTTTTAGAGGTGTCCCCATCAGGATGTACCAGCAAAATCCTGGAAGTTTTGGGGTTCGGGGCCTTTACATGGAGAGTATGGAGGGTAAAAATTGGGGGTTTCGGGGGTTTAAACGTGTCCTAAAATTAACACCACATGAGGGCCGGGACCAAGGCAGAACATAACACTCCCTTTTCCCCGCCATCTTTTTTTTTTCCCTATAGTACAATCTGCTACCATCTCCTCCCGGGGGTAATGATGCTCCGGGGGCCCGTTCACGTTGATGGGGAAATGGGTTTCCCTCAGACCAGGACATTTCCAATGGGGCCCCCCTTTCTGGTGGGGGGGCCGGGCCAAAGGTTGCCAAAAGGGGAAATTTTAAAACCCCCATTTACTCTTGTCGGGGCCCTTTAACAAAAAGGGGCCCACTGATATGTTTAAAAAAATAGGAATTTCTAAGGGTGGGGGGCCCCAAATTCGTTTTGGGGAAAAAAGGGGGCCCTAAAAGATTTTAATAAAATTTACTGCCTGTAAACGGGGGGTTCAGCATGGGCCCTCTGACTGGTCTGCAGCGTTGGGGCCCATAGCCAGCAGGAGATTTTTCAGGACTTTGTCCTATAGTCATGCTTATGCGAGATCTTACCAGACAGGGGAGCCTTTACCCACAAAAAAATAATACTGGGGCCTCCATGACCTTTTCATAAGAGTAATGTTTTACACACTTTTAAAGCTATATTGGTCTTGGCTTTTTTTTTTAAAACTTAAAAGGCTTTACGGGCTTTGGGGGCATTATGATGAAAAATAGTCAAAGCAGTAAGATTTTAAATTGCCCATGGCAACCAACCCCGGCCCCCGGGGGCTTTAATTTAATATGGGGGGGGGCTCGGGAAAAATTTTAAAAGGGCTGTGCCCCTGATTGGTTCTTTGGGGCCCCAAAAAAGCCCTTCTGCAAAGAACCTTTTTTCATTGATAAAAAACCAAATGTGAAATTTCCAGAAATTTAAAAATTTGGGGTAAACATAAAATGTAAAACTTCTCTGAATAAAAACAATTGTGCACAAATGTCTGACCTTTCTGCTGATTTCCACATGCCCAAATGAAAACACCACAAAAATCCACTGTGTGGCAGAAACTAGAGAGAAACAGCTGTTGAAGATAGGTCCTAACTGTGAGATGGGGGAAGGAAATTCATCTTGAATTTTTTAGAACCCAACCCAAAAAAATCCTTAAAAGACCTGTTGGGGCGGCTCCAAAGAACAAACATGTCATCAATGAAATAGCCCCAGAAAAGAATGTAAGGGGGTTTTCCCCAAAAGGGCTTTTTTAATTAGTATAGAAACCCCTCCCTTTCCCCAAAACCCCGCCCAAAGGGAAAGAATTTGCTTATGTGTGAGTTAAAGGACTCCCCAAAAGGCTGAACCCCCTTTAACTTTGGTTGAAGGGTTTTTGAATCAAAACAGAAAATAATTATGTTGCAGAAAAGAATGAAGTAGTTTTTAAGGGAAAAAGGTTTTCCCCCCACTCCTTCAAGTAAAAACTTTTGGCATACTTTAAAAAAATTTTTTTACCTCCCCCAAAAATTTTTTTGTAGTATTCTACCCCCCTGTAAGGGTTCCCCCAAATATTCCCGGGGAACCCTCCCGATTCCCCGGGGGGCCAGGCCCCACACCCCGCAGGGGCCCCAAAAACAAGTTGGGTTTCCCCACACTTGGGTCCAGTACAGTACAATACAGTAAAGTCAATTAAACGTTTCAGTGTAAACTCCAACAACAACTAAACCCAAAAAGACAAAATTACAGTTCCATTTTTTTTCCCGGGGGTTTTTTTCCCCCCCAAATTTTTTTGGGTTTGGGGAGGGAGCGGAGGGGAAAAGACAATTTAGAGGGATAACTTTTTTTTTTTGGCCCCCATTTGAAAGAATTTTTTTTTCTTTTAGACACTCCCATTTGCAACCCCCAAACGCATCCGTCAAGTTTTAAATAGGGAAAAACCCGGTCAATTGGAAAAGTATTGGCCCACATCCCGTTGTCCTTTGGGGGGTAAGGGGGGGCCCCAAACTGAAGTTTTTTACCTGGGCCCATGAGTCTTCCAACTCCCCTTTACCGAGGTCACCAAAAACCCTTTTTATACCCCCCCAAGCCTGCGCTCACATTGAGGCCGAAAGCTTTTGCCCAAAAACCAAAAGTAGATAGTGGTCATAATAAATTTTGACTTGAAAGGAAGGGGAGATTCACCAGCTTATGTGATCCCTTTATTTCTTTTTCCCCCCAGCGTGGGCTGGTTTCCCCAGGGGGTAGGAAGCATTGTGCTGAAATTTTTAAAACATTTACAACAAACGGCGGGCGGGGGGCCCAGGCAAACCCAAAGTCCCCACACTGTCTCTCCCTCATCATCACAGGTCCTGGCAGCACACAGCATTTAATGACAAACCTCCCTCCATGGGGACATCACACAGGTCCTGGCAGGGACACAGCACACATGACTCCTCCCTCCAAGTGACAAACAAACACAGGCCTGCAGACAACAAAACAGTCACATGACTTTCCCCCTCACCCCCTTTTTTTGACACATCACAAAGGTTTCCCGGCAGGGACAACCAGGGCCCCAAAGACTCCTCCTCCCATTAGAAAATCTTTACAGGAAGGGCCACACATCGTCACAGGTTGCGTCCCGGTCCTGCAAAGTGGAAAATTAAATTTGTGGTTGTTTTAATCCCGGGTACCCCAAACCCGCGGCCCCCCCACCGTTTGGGAAACTACAACCCTTTCCCCCATTTATTTCCCAAACCCTTATATATTATATAAATGCATGATTTGGGGTTGTAGTTTCCCCCAAAAGCTGGAAAGGGGGGCAGGGTTGAGGATTTCCTATTTTAAAAACCCTTTAACAGAGGAAGATTTTTTTCTTAAACCCCTTCTATTTACGAGGGGGTGCTGTATCCTCCCTGAATAACAATTTTTATTTTAAAATGTTTTGGTGGGAAAAGGCGTAAAAATTTTCTAAAACCCTTTTTTTCCTCCCGATTAAAAGGACGCCCCCCCGGGTTTTGGATATTTGGGCTTGGATTTAAATAGATGATGGGGAGAGATCTTATATTGACCTTTTGATTTATCATAGGTTTTTTATGTGGGGCTTTTTTTCTAAACTAAACGCAAAACTCACATTTTTTTAGGGATTTTCAAAAAAAGGGGGCATATCACCAGGCCTCTAACCACACCCAAAAAAACATGAAAAATTTCACCAGGGTAGTCCTTTTTACCATGGTGAATTTTCCCTTTTCACCTTTCAGCAGACCAGCATTTAAAATAAAAAGGGGGGTTTTTACTTGGGGGCTTTTAAAAAAAATTTATTTAAAATAAAATTTTTGTCTTGTGAAAACAGAAATTTCTACAAAATAGGGGTTTTAAAGACAATGTTCCATGGATGATACCTCTAATGATCAAAAACATGGGCCCCCCCATAATAAACCAAATATAAGAAACAAATAAACACCAAAATGGGTTTTCCCCCACCAACCAAGACTGGTATTAAACAATGATAAGGGGCTGTACAAAAAATGAAATAATACCCCAACCAAACCCGACCACATAAACACCACCCACATAGTGACTTAATAATAAAAACCAAAAAAACACCATGACCACCCTTCACCACCCCAAAAAGTGACTGAATAAATTTTCACCAAACTGAATTTTAAAACCATGACCTGCAAATCACCACCCCCCATTGTAACTGAATAATACCATAACACCGATTGGGAAACCCAACCCCATTTGACTGGGAAAAAAAAACCACCACACCATGACCACATGTCACCACCAAATAGTGACTGAATAATACCACCACACCATGACCACATGTCACCACCAAATAGCGACTGAATAATACCACCACACCATGACTGCAAACCACCACCAAATAGTGACTGAATAATACCACCACACCATGACTGCAAACCACCACCACATAGTGACTGAATAATACCACCACACCATGACTGCAAACCACCACCACCACAAAGTCACTGAATAATACCACCACACCATGACTGCAAATTACCACCACATAGTGACTGAAAAATACCACCACACCATGACCACATGTCGCCACCAAATAGTGACTGAATAATACCACCAGTGACTGAATAATACCACCACACCATAACTGCTAATCACCACCACATAGTAACTTAATTATAGCACCACACCATGACTGCATATAACAACCACATAGTGACTGAATAATACCACAATACCATGACCACATATCACCACCATATAGTGACTGAATAATATCACAACACCATGACCGCATATCACCACCATATAGTGACTGAATAATACCACCATGCCATGACCGCATATCACCACCACTTAGTGACTGAATAATACCACAACACCATGACCGTATATCACCACCACATATTGACTGAATAATACCACTGTATCATGACAGCTTATCACCACCACATATTGATTGAATAATACCACCACCCCATGACCACATATCAGCACCACATAGAGACTGAATAATACTGCCATAATGTTCCTGAATATAAACCGTTACACTACTACCAATATTCCCGCCACACAGTGACCCTACAGTGGTAAATACCAGCATCAACATAAAAGTGGTGTAACTGGGACTATAAATATGTATTTATATAAAGTAATGTCTTGTGTATACAGAAATTTCTACAAGTAGTTGTAAGACAATGTTCTATGGATGATACCTCTAATGATCATACAGTGACCACATAATACCACTATAAGAGAACAAATATCACCAATATGTTACTGACCAACCAAGACTGGTATTATCAATGATAGCTGTGAGGAGAATCCACTCCAAAATATGACTTCATCCCCCATTCCTATCTAGTCAGATCACAGATGGGTCCCAGCCTCCCAGGAAAGCTCCATTTACACGTTAATTAGCCAGCCATGACCCATTGTAAATGCTCTCCATAGGATGTTGGCACAGCAGGATACATGGACACCTCAAAAAGAACCCTCACTTCCATTAATTAGCACTGAACAAATGCTGCCTCAAACTCCCAAGCTTCAAAGGCTTGAATGAAACTGACCCTAGCCAAACCGTCTCCAATATTTCATATCGATTTATAGGCGATCCGCTCATAACTGGTCCATGGCAAGTTCATATCGCAAAACATGGAACTCCCCACACACACAGCCACCATTTCCAGGTTTCTGAGGCGCAGGGGGACCGAGATATCCAGAATCGGACCTATGGAGCCCATAAGATAGGCGTGTCTGATATCCAGGCGTCGTGTAGGCCCAGCCGTTGATCCATGGAGGGGGGTACCTAACAGCATTTCCAGGAGCATCCACCCACAGAAGCCAGGCCACATATGCCCCCCGGGTGGACCGCAAACCCAAGGGAAAATTTTGGCCCCTTTTTAAAACTGCCTTTTTGTCTGAAACCCCCTTGCTTGTAGGGGCCCCTCGGGACCCCTTACCTGTATTTTATTACCCCTTTTGTATATTTTTTGTTTATGGCCCCCCAAAGGGCAATTAAATCTATAAACTTTAATCTGATTTAAAGCCCTTTGATTCATCGGCCTACACCCCAGTACTCGGTCCTTGATATATAGTTTCCCAAGGGTTGGTTCCTGGGCCTTTTTTAAGTGGGATAAGGCCCGCTTATAAAAAACGAGAAAAATGGGGGAACTTGGTTTTTTCCGGGGGCCCGTGGGGCCCGGGGGTTTTTAAAAAGGGGAACCCAGTATTGGTGACCTTGTGAAACCCCTAGGGGGCCCTGAAACGTCAGAAAACCCCCCAAGTCGGGCCCGTCGTCCCTCGATTTGGGCCGGGGGTTTGGACTAGGCTGTTTTTCGTAAACAATTGGTGGCAGAGGGGTTTGGGATCAAACAATAGGGGGACTGAGTCCCGGGTTTCCCGTACCCCCAAACACTAGGAACTCCCCAGCAGTGGGTTTTGCTGCTGGGGTTTAAAAGGATTAATTTCCACTAAAACCGGGTCAGGGGGCAAATACAATTTTTTTGGGGTCCCCTCAGGTTCCCCATTTTTTTTGTTTCAAGGGGAACCAAAGGGTTTGCAAGGTGGTTTGGTCGTGGGAAAGGGCAAAGTGGGGCCCCCAGGGGAAAACGTTGGTAAAGTAAACCCAGGAGGAGCTCGGCCCAGACCGGCTATGGACTATAAAAGGGAGGAAAAGTCCAGCTGGGACCCCTCAAGGACCCATCGGGGTTTGGTTTAAGTGGGGGCATGGGCAGCTCAAAATTTGGCTTTTTCCCTGCAAGCTCCCCTGGAAAAATCAAAGGTGGAAACCTCGACCCTACAAAGGCCCCCCTAGCATTCCCAGAACGTTGGGAGGGGTTTGGAGGATCTTTAAAGGTTTGGCGGTGACCACCAATTACGGGCCCTTCAGCTGGAAAAGGGCCCAACCCCCCGGCGGGTAAAGCCCCCGGGAGACCCAGATCCCAAAGTTGGGGGCGGAGGATTTTCCCCCATGTTTGGATAAAGGTGGGCCCTGGACACCTTCTTGCGGGCCTTTAAAAAAATTTGCCCCAGCCCCAAATGTGCCTGGGGGACCAGTGGGGGGGGTTTTTCTAAAACCCTCGTCTAGGGGTAAAGCTCTGGAGATCTTCGGGCCCTCCCCAGGAGCCATTTGACCCTACGGGGGCCCCAAGGGCACATCGGCAGTACAATTCATCCTAAGATGTACAGGGAAAGAAGCTCCGGGGGTTTTGCGCGGGGTCCAACGGACAGCGGGGGCCGCCCAACATGCGGGCCCCCAGAGGGGCAGTCGCCCAGTGGACCTCGGGGCTAAAGATCCCCACCGCCCAGCAGCTAAAGGGCTCATCCCAGGAAAGAGTTTTTGTGGAATGCCCAGAGGACCCCCAAACCGCATTTTTGGGAAAAACCCGGGGAAACCCTGGGGGGCCCCCCAAGAAAACCTCGGGGAAAGGGTTTCCAACAATCGGGCCCCGGGAAAGGCCGGGAAAAGCACTCCAGCGGGAAAAGGGGGGGTTTAAAGACACCCGGGGGGCCCAGTTGCCTTTCTCCAAACCCAGGGGGGGCCCCCACCCCCCTTTTTACCCAACGCTGTGGGGAACCCCCTCTTCCCTTTGCAAACAGCCGGGAAAATTTCAAGGCCGCTTGTCCCCGCGCCGGGGGGGCCCCGGGTCCCAGCCCCTTTTTCCCAAGGGCCCCCCCCGGGTTTGTGTGGGGGGGGAAGGCCCTTGAAAAATTCCCCAAAACCAGTCCCCCGTGGGCCCGGGGTCTGTTGGAGGGGAAAATCGGGGGGACACCGGCGGGGAGATAAAACTGGGTCGGCCTGGGGCGGGTTTGCCCCCAAAGGAAACATATCCCCCGGAAGACCTGCGCTGCCCTCCGGAATTGGAGGGTTGTCCCGGCGTTCCGGGTTCCCAGGGTGTATTTGGAGGGGGGTTCCCGGGCAGGGAATGCGGGGAGGGGGGGGGGTATTGCCAACATTCCATAGTATTTTGTTAGGGAACGACTTGGGGGGGTTTTGGTACCCCGGGTTTTTGGGGCCCCCCTGAACCCCCAAGGTTGCCCCCCCCAATGGATGTGTCAAAAACCCATTTTAAATATTGTGAAAAATGTTGTTAACTGCATCGGGGGGAGTAGGGGTGTGGGAAATATGGTGTTTTTCCTCCCCACCCTGTGGAGAGGGAGAAAAAGATCAGCAGGTTGAAAGGGGGAAAGCGGGAAAGTGTCCACCCAACCCTGCGGGGAATCGTTGCCTTGGTGTGGCTCAGAGGGGGGGGCAGACAGCTGGGGTTGGGGAGCATGCAGGTGAGGCAGGGCCCCCGGGAAAGGCCCGGGGGCAGGGTCCCCCCACAGCCGGGGGGACAGGGGGCAGAAAGCTACGGGTGGGGGAGCTTGCGGGGTGGGGCCCGGGGGCCCCCAAGAAAAGGCCACGAGAACCCCCTCCCCAAAACAGGATGTCGGGGGGCCCAGGTTAGGGCCAAGCAGATGGTCCCTTAAAAGGGACCCCCGGAGGGGGAGGAGCCCCCCCCCCCCCCCCCCCCCCCGCCCCCCCCCCCCCCACCGGGCGGTTGCAGTGGTCGGGGCCGCTGTCAGGGCGAGTGGGAAGGGCAGGAGCCAGGAGGCCCCTAAAAGGGGCCCAAAGGGGTATCCCCCCAATGGACCAGGAAAGGGTCCCGGGGTTAGGTGAGGGCCGGGATGGGGCCCCCTGGGAAGAAGAAATGACGTGGGGGTCTAAACCCCAATTCCCCCCCGTTAGTCGAGATTTTTTAGGGCAGCTTTTAGCGGTGACGAACCCTAAAAAAGCTCCCCAAGGAGCAGGGGAAACCCCCCTTGGACTCAGCCCACCGCGCGGGGGGTTTGGGGACCAAGGGGGCTGTACCACTTGACGGTCCGAAGGGTTCACGGAGGGGGGCCCCGGGCCCAACGGTTGGGTTTTCCCCTATCGTTAGGCGGAGTTTGTTGGGGTTGCCCACGAGATTCCGATGGCCGGAAAACCTAGGGATAAAAAAAACCCAAAGGGAAAGGTGGAAGCATTTTTTAGGGCCCAAAGTGGGAAACTAAAGGGGGCGGCCTACTCCCTTTTCGTGTGAAAACCTGTCAAGGGTGGGGGAAGGGGGGGCCCCCGAGGCCCAAAGCCCCCCTTTTCCCTCTGCCTATTTGACGACCCTTTTTCCCAGGGGGGGGCTGGGTTTTAAATTTGGGGCCCGGGCTGCCCATTCCCCGCAGCTCCGGTAAACGCTTGAAACTGACGGTAGTAGACTACCCCACCGGTCCCCGGAAGGGTAGCCTGCCCGTTTTTTTCCCGGGGTTTAAAAAATTGGCCCCGGGCCTTATGGGGATTTTCTCTCGAGGGGGGTTTTTCCCAAAAGGAAAATGCTAAACTGCCCAGGGGACCCAGTTAAAGTCGCATTTTAGGGGAGCCCTTGGGGTAACGATAAGGTGCAACTTTGGGGCCAGCCCTACCACCCACAATAATGGCCTTTTGTGAAGGGTTCAATGGAAACCGGAAGCAGATGTTTTTAAGATGTTGGTTCGACACCCCGGGTGCGATGGGACCCGGTACCTCCCACACCTACTATTTCCCATCCCGGGAAGTTCCACCCCCCTCAACGGGTTTCGCTCCCTTCGAGTTTCCTTTGGGCAACGGGTGCGGGGGCCCCTGGTTTGGGTTTAAGGGGGCCCTGGGAAGGGGACTTGAAACCCCCTATGGGTTTTCGGTCTTTGGGTATTGTGCGCTTCCGTGACAAAATGGGGCCCTTTGACCCCGTGGTACACAAAAAATTATGCGATGGGCCCGGGGCCGACCAAAGAGTGGTACGACCAGAAGGCTTTTTGAAAAAACCTACCAGGTGGGCCCAAAAAAGTTTGGGTTCCTGGCCCCCGAAACCCCACGGGAAACAACCCTTTCGGGCGCCGGGGAAAGGGCCCCATAGGGCGTGCCCCACCCAACTCAACGCAGTAAACTTCCCTGGTCCCCCCTGGCCCCGGGCCCGGTAAAAGGGGGAAAGGGCCCTTCCCGTGAAACAGGAAGGGCTCATAGGGGGAAAGGCATGTCCCCTTTCCCCCGTTTTAAAACCCTCCCCGAAGTGGGTTGGAGGGAAAAACCCTCTTGGCCCTGCTTCCCCCGGGTCGGGCAGGGGGTTTTCCTAGAGGAGGTGGAGATTTGTGGACAGCTCCTGTAGGCCCCAAGGGCCCCCAAACTTTGGAACCCCTCCCCCCCCTTCCCGGGCATTTGGTTTCACAAACGTGCCTGGAAGGACGGTTTCCGCCGCCCAATACGTGGAAAACCGGGGTCCCCCCCCCAATCGGCGTTCCCCCATATGGGATCCCCCCCAAAGTGCAGCAGCAATGCGCAAGGAGACCCATGAGAGCTGAAGCGGGGGTCACCCAGGCTCCAACATTCCCTGGGCCTCCCCGTAATTCCTCGCCCAAAAAAGAAAACACCCGGTTCTTCGTGGATACGGGGGGCTAAACGCTGTCACGGTCCCCAAAGCGTCCCCAATGCCCACGCACCGATGCCCCTGCTGATCAGTTGGGGCCCGGGGGCCCAAGTACCTGCCCATCAGGGATTTGAGGGGGGAAATTGGGGCAGTTTTCCCCTGCCCCGTGAGGGGGGGAACCTCTGCCTTTTTCACCCCTTTCCCGGGCTGTACGAACCCACTTTTCATGCCGTTCGGGCATGAAAAAATTTCCCCCTGCCCCCTTTTTTAGCGGAGGGGCAACCGCTGCTAAAGGGGACGGGAAAGGGGGTACGCGGCCCCGTCCCTGGATGACATAGCCTTTTTCCCAGTCCCCCCTGGAGGATACCTCCAGAACCTAAAGGAAAGGTGCTTGGACGAATCTGCCAGGCAGGTTTGGCCCAATAAGCCGGAAAAGTGCTAGCGGGCATGGTTTTGGGGGCAAAAACTGGGTCAACCCGGGAGGTGGGGGGGCCTTGAAGCCAGAGCCCGGAAAAGGGGAGGCCATGCAAACCCGGCCCACCCCCCGGACCAAAAAACCCGGGGAAAGTCCTTCTTTTTGGGACCCCCTGGGGGCTATAAAAGGAAAGGTTTTTTTCCACACTATAGTAACCTGGGGAAAGCCCCTGAAGACCTCACCCCGGAAAGAGGTTGCCCTCTGCCGGTTTATTGGCCAAACGATGCGAGACTGCCCTTTCCAAAACCCTCAAGGCCCGGCCCGTTAGGGTGTCCCTGGGGACCCGGGTTCGGGGTCGCAGGCACACCCGAAAGCCGCCGCACCTCCCGCCCCGGGCGCCCATTACCCGGCCCCGCCCTTTCCCTTTCCCGTTTCCCCGGCACGCGCTCCCGGCCCGGGGGGTGCACGCGCGCCCCCTAGGCGTCGGGGCACTTTCCGGGAAATTTAAAGGGACCGTGCGCCGGTTAATTTTGGGGGGGGTTTTCCCCCGGGACGGAACCCCTTTTTAAGGGCCTGCCTCTTTCCCCGCACCTTTGCCGAAAAAAATTTGTGCCCCGTGCCCAGGAGGAAGGTTTTTTAAATGTTTGTTCCGTTTACTGTTTTACCCCTACCTTTTTGGCCCCCGGGCCCCCGACCCAGAAACCAATTTTCCCCCCCTGTTTCCCGACCCTTTGCCGTCCCCCACTACGAGCTGCTTCCCGATTTTACCCCGGGAAAAACCCCCCCGGGTGCCACCCCCAAGCAAGTCACCTTTAGGGGTTCCCACCTGGTAAAAATCCGGGCCCCAAACAAGTCCATCCCCCTTTGCGGCGGGTCTGGTGAAAACCCCGGGCCCCCTTAGAACCCCCGCTCCTGGGGGGCTTAAAACCCCCGCCCTTTTGGAGGGGCCCAAAAGGGTCCCCTACCACAATCCCTAAAAAAGGGGGGCCCTTTTCCCACTCCCCCGTATACAAACCCCCGATTCACCCCCAGTTTTATTCTAAACCCACCCCCAGTGAACTTTTGGCCCCGGTTTCGTGAAAAAGCCAGGTGGCCCCAAAAGGGGGAAAGGAAAAATCCCTTTTGTACCTGGGGAAACTTTTGCCCAGGGAAGTGGCTATTCCCCCAAAGGAAAAAGAATGCCTGGGGATAGGTGGGCCCCGAGGCGGGCCCAAACCCCCATCTTTTGGGGGCATTTCATTTGGAGAAAAGACCCCTAACCCCCTATGGTACCCCACGGTTTGGAAAAGGGGGGTTGTAGTGGGAGCCCGGGTTCCAACCCCAATAAAACTTCGGGTTCCCACCCGGGGAAAGGGGCCAGACCCCGGGCAAAGCCCATGGGCCCGTCCCCACAGGGGAGAAGGGGAAGGTTGGGGCCCCCGGGGGAAACACCCAGCAGGTGCTGCCCCCCAGGGCCCCCAAAAAGGGGGGGGGGGTGAGGGAGAACCCCTTTCCAAAAAAATTACTTCATCCCCCATTCCATCTAGTCAGGGTACAGTGGGGCCCGCCTCCCCGGAAAGCTCCATTTTTAAAACGTTAAATTTTCCCCCCATGACCCCTTGTAAAAAAGGGTCCCATAGGATGTTTGGGAAAAGCCCGGGTACAGGAAAACCTCAAAAAAAACCCCTTCCATTAAAATTTGATGAACAAATTGCCTCAAACTCCCAAATTCAAAAGGGTTGAATGAAACTGACCCCCTTAAATTTTCCCATATTTTAAAAGATTTAAGGCAAAACCCCCTCAAACTGGGCCCCTGGGAGTTCCTATCGAAAAAATGGGGAAATCCCCACACACACAGCCAACCCTTTCCCGGTTTTGGGCGAAGGGGGGCGAAAATATCCAGAAACCACAGGGGCCCCTAAAGATGGGGGTGGTTTTATATCCGGGGCGTCGTGTAGGCCCCAAAGGGGTTTGATGGGGGGCTACCCGGGGGTTCTGTGCCAAGCCCTGCCCCGGGTTTTGGTCCAAATTTTTTGTTTGAAAAAAACCATGAATGAGTGGGAAAGGAAGTTTTTTTAACCCCCCCAAGGGGTGTGGGGGGCGTGAAGGGGGCTTTCCATGTGGGCGTCCCCCCACGTTTTAACAGGGGCCCCTGTGGGCTTGGCCCCCTTGAAACCTGGAGGGGGGTAACCCAACAATTTCCAGGGCATTCCCCACAGAAGCCAGGGCCCATATGCCCCCCCCGGGGGAACCCCAAACCAAAGGTAAACCTTTACCCCCTTTTAAATGGCCCTTTTTTTCCGTAACCCCTGCTTGTATTTTTACCCCTTTATTTTTACCGTTAAAATTTTATCCTTTTGTAAAACTATTTGTTTAGGGTGCCCCCCAAAAGGTAATTAAAAAAATAAATTTAATTGAGTTAGTTTTGTCTTGGGTTATCGGGCCCCACACGCCCAGTACTCGGTCAAAAGTAAATAGGCCCCAAAGGGGGGTTTTCTGGCCCCGTTAATTAAATCGGTAAAGGACCGGTCTTTTAACCCAAAAAAGGAAAAGGTGGCAGTTTTGGGTTTTTCCCCGGGCCCCCGGGGGAAGGGTTAAAAGTGGAAAAGTATCTGGCTGGCCTTTTGCACCCCCAGGGGGCCGTGCAATTCGTGAGATACACCCCAGTCAGGCTGTCGTCCCTCGAGTGGGCCGGCGGTTGGACTTTTTCGTCACAATAGCGCTGTACAAAGATGAAATAATACCGCAACATCCTGACTACATATCACCACTACATAGTGACTTAATAATACCACAACACCATGACCACATGTCACCACCAAATAGTGACTGAATAATAAATACCAGTGACTGATAATACCATGACCCAAAAACACCCACCGCAAGTATGAATAATACCACAAACACCATGACACATATACCACCGCATAGTGACTGATAATTTACAACACCATGACCGCATATCACCACCACATAGTGACTGAATAATACCACACCCAAGACTGCAACCACCACCGAAAGTCACTGAATAATACCACCAAAACCAGGACTGCAAATACCCCCACAAGTACTGAATAATACCACAACACCATGACTGCAATTCACCACCACATAGTGACTGAAAAAATACCACCACCCATGACCGCATGTCGCCAAATAGTGACTGAAAAATACCACCACCATGACCCAATGCCACCACCAAATAGTGATTTAATAATACCACCACAAACCCTGACCACAAGTCACCACCAAATAGCGACTGAATAATACCACCACACCCCTGGACTGCAAACCCCCACCAAATAGTGACTGAATAATACCACCAACCATGACTGGGAAAACCACCACTACCCAAAGTCACTGAATAATACCACCACACCATGACTGCAAATTACCCACACATAGTGAGCTGAATAATACCACCACACCATACCACAATTTGCCACCATAATAGTGACTTTAAAATACCACCAGTGACTGAATAATAACCACCACACCATACGCTAATCACCACCACTTTTAGTAACTTAATTATAGCACCACACTATGACCACATATCACCACCACATAGTGACTGAATAAAAACCACAATACCATGACCACATATCACCACCATATAGTGACTGAATAATACCCCAACCTGACCGCATATCGCCACACTAAATGCTGAATAATACCACAACACCATGACCGTATATCCCACCATAGTGACCTGAATAATCACCACTGTATCATGACAGTATCACACCACCCTATTGATTGAATAATACACCATACCATGAAACCCGAATTTCGCCACCCCATAGTGATTGAGAATACCACCCAACCCCCCCAAAAAG